>JARHVA010010378.1:40000-42500 GCA_037957365.1 Torreya grandis | reverse complement strand
AGTTTGACACAGATTAATTTTTTGATGTAGCCATTGAACACTAGGGGATTTAGCTTTACATCTTAGAGGAATCCTACATTCATATTTACATTTTTTATACAAAGAATATTTTTGTGCCAAGATAATCTCATGAGGCTAGATAGTAATTGGATAGAAATTGGAGAGATTATCTAATCCAAGCATCATGTCAAACATTGGCATGTCATGCTAGACAACTTTAAATTCATACATAGTGTCTCCTAGAACAATAGGAATCTTGGCAAAAAGTTTAGAGATAACTATTTTTATATTAAATGTAAGCCTATGAAAGTCTGGTTCCCATTTATCAGAGGGAATAGAGTGATATCTAGCCAGAGATATATCAACACTAGTATCAAGTAAGACATCAAGATTATAAGCTTTAAAACCTTGCCATTTAATACTGAGTTCACATACTAGATTATTAGTGAGGTGAACTTGATGAATACTATTATCCATATTATCAGTAGACATACCTATAGGATAACTATCTGCAAGCTGAACTAGTTCTGCTTCAAAGAGCTATTCTCTTTCATTATCCTCAGCTTCTTCTTTCATTAACTATTGAAGTTCATCCTGGGCTTTGGATAGAAAACTATGTAGAAGATCAATGTGGTTTGTGCACCATTGTCTTTGTTCATGGGTATCAGGCTGATATGCGGCTTGTATATCAGGTGCTTTTGATGAACTTGCTGCTGCAGGTTCTGAGATTCTAAGTGAAAATTGCTTTACAAGCTGATCTTTCTGCTGCTTTTGCTGTGACAAATATAAAGCATATCTATTTTCTGTTTCAGTAATTTGTTGCTGAAGACATTTTTTCTTAGATATTAGATAAGCAGGAGTACTCAGATACTTATCTTTTAAATACTGCAATTGCTAGACCAATGTAAAATTGTCAGCAAATTGAGTTCTTAGCATATTAATTTGAAAACCAATTTCTGAATCATAATCAGAGGATTCAGAATCTGAACTAATATTTTCCATATTCATATTTACTTGATTCTTTTCTGAATCTGAATCTTCTTCCCAAGGAATATCAGATTCATACTGAAGTTCAGTATCAGAAACTAAAATTTATTCTTCTTCATCTATACCATGACTTTGAAGAAAATTTATCTTTTTTGAGTGATCCTTTTTCTGAGGACACTTACTAGCATAGTGATTACCCTGATAGAGGAAACATTTGATGGGAGTTTTTTGAAACTCATTCTTTCTTTTCCTAAATATCTTTTTCTGTTTAAAGGATCTGCCTTTAAACTTTCTTGGCTTTATTTCAAACTTTTGAGACTTGGGAGAGCATTTACAAAGATGAGATTTCTTCTTTTTTCTTCTTTTCTCTTGGTATTTCTTATACTGATGAATATCTGTACAACCAAATTGATCATATAAGGGTTTGCAAAACTTGACTCCTATCTATTTATGAAATACCATAGTTTCTTTATAAGCTTTTCTTTTAGCACACAACTTATCATTAATAGTTCTAATATTCTAATTAATACATCCAAAGGACATAGTTGATATTTCTTGACCCATAGCAGGCTTATACTTATCAACAAAGTATTGTGGAAAGGATTCTATATATCTGATTTTGAATGCTGGATTAAACATTTCTCCGGAAACATATAACAAGTTTTCCATATAACACATGTATTTATCTAATATTGTCATATCACAAAGCTGAGCTCTTAAAAACTTTGCTTTGTAAGCTTCCTTTTTCATTATCTATTATTCCAACAAACTTAGAATATAGGGCTTCACACAAAGCAGGAATAGGCTGATCATGGCGGAGAAGTTCATCTTGAAACTGTTGACCACAACCATCCCACCAATCTTTAATAATACCTATAAAACTATTAGATATCTACTGAGAAACACTTACAGGGTCTTTCTTAAGGCCAAATATCTATACATTTTCCCATGAAAGCATAAAATGAATCATCTCCTTTATTTTAGCAGGCGATTCACAGTTAAATTTCTAGAAGAAGGGCTAGAAATTCAATGTTCTGATCTAGGCTTCTAATGGGGGTTTAGCAGTAGAAGGTTCTCCTTCTTCAAAATAACTAAACTTTTTTGCTTCCTCTATTTTAGCCATTCCTATTTGAAATACTTTATCAGCAATGCTGTCTTCATTTGATTTCTTCTGTGTTTTACTTTTACTAACTTCCTTCTGTATTTTTGGTACTTTTATCCAACTAAGTGAATCAGACGGAGATGTTGTAGTTAAACTTAGAGGGTTCTGAGTAGTAGTATTAGATACTTTTTGCAAAATATTAGGAAGGAGAGCAGTATGATGTTGCTGATTGACTACTTCCCTGGTGAGGTTGTCTATGCTAGCAGATGTTTCAGATCTAGATTCTTGAACCTTTTCTTCTACAAATGAAATCTCAGACTTTACATCATCTTGAGTTTGAGAAATATTATTTGTAGTCTGTATTAAATCATCAAGGTTTTGATTAGCCTTAGATTGCTATTGTCTTATACT
>JARHVA010010378.1:0-32500 GCA_037957365.1 Torreya grandis | reverse complement strand
ATTGTAGTAAAAATGTAAATCATGGATAATGCATATAATTGAAAAGTGTTTTTGGTGTTTGGAGTTATTTTAATGTTTTTTCATTTTGACATGTTATATTTTTTTTGGTATTTTTAAATAATCTATGTACAAGTAAGTAAAAAGACACTATGTACAAGTAAGCTAAGAAATTTATGTACAAGTAAGCTGAGAAAAAATAATACTAACTGATGAGTCTTGGAAGAGACTCCCTATCATGGTGTCCTATATATAAAAAAGAATCATGCATGATTATGAAGCATGAGGGAATGGCTACGAATATGACTCTAAATATTTGGATTCATTGTCGGTATCTTGGTAATCATAATAACCTATATTATTCCACTCATCATTATCATCTTGATTTTGAACCAATGTAATGTTAGTGTTGGATTTGATTGTATTTAGATATTCTCCTTTGATAAATTATGTCTATGAATGATTTGCCTTAGGACGTTCAATAAATCCCAAACCTTGGTGACAAACATCATCAACTAATACAATATGAGTAGTATTGCCTTGAGCATACTTGCCCAACCCTTGACCTTGATAATCAAACTATTGAAGATATTTTTTACCAAACCCATATTGCTTTGAAAGTTGAACCTCATTTTGGAGAAGTATATTTTCATCAGTTTTGTGATTTACCTATGCTTATGGTACTGTTTATTACTTTAATTTTTCTTTTTGATCCTTTTGTTGTTATGAGTTATGCTTTGGTAACCACTTTTATACTATTTATAAATTTGACCCTTTGTCAATGTGTTCTTATGTCACTATGGATTGCTTGATGGATTTAACTTGTATATGGTCCTCATTAGCAATTATTTGTTGTATATGTTTTTTTAATACAAAACACAAACCTGTGTGATGCCCATGCATTATATGATATGCACAATAATATCAGGATCTTTTCACTAGATGTAGGGGAGGTAGTTTTCTCAACTCAGATTCAATCATTTCCCTTAGTACCTCACCTGAACTCTTATTTTATCTTTGAATAATTTTTGAATCACTATTTGTAGAGTTACTTTGTTTTGATTTCTTCATTTGATATGTAACATTACTTGCAACCAATTGACTAGGTGAAGGTGCATATACATGATTGGCACTAAGGTGATTTTGAGGCTTGTGTATTATAATTTGAGTTTCTAATATTGTGATATTTTTATGTTATATCTAAGTTTTCATTTGTAGTTCTAAAATTAACTAGCTCATACTTGTGAGTTGATCCCTTAGAGTCTCACAAGTGCAAACCTAAGTTACTTCTAACTGAACATGTAAGCACATATGTTGAAGAGGGTTTGAATAAGCTATAAGCTAAATGTATATGTTAGGAATAGTAGTATAAGATACCTTACCTTTTGAAGAGGTGATAGCATGGACCTGGTTAGAGAGAAAGTAGCTATCACCATCTTGGGGTAGAGGAGGGAAAGTAGCTATGACATTGAAACTTGACGGGTGCTTGTTAGCTTATGTAATCAATCCTATAAATATGTAAGGATTTTATTCTTAATTGAATTACACATAATAAAGAGATAGCATGTTACATAAGTAATGAAATATGACATATTTTTGAATTGGTTTTTAAATAGCATGTACATATGCATTTATGTCATTTTTGAATTCATGTCAAATGAAAGGAAACAAGCATGGAAGAGAAACTAGAAAAGTTTGGATAAGTAAATCATGATTAATAAAATTGGAATATTCAGTCCAATATGTAAAAATTAGAATTTTAATTTTAGAACCATAGGCTAAGGTTTGAAAATACCAGGGCCTCGTATAGGCAACTAGGGTTTGAAAGAAAAAAAATTTAAAATTACTATGGTAAATTTTAAAAAATTAAATGTGAAATTATAATTTATATATGTAGGAAAAAATAAGAAAAAATATTCTAAAATTAGAAAAGAAATTTTTCTAAGGTTTCTAGGGTTTTTGTGCGTAAATGAAGTAAGTCAGGTTCACCAAATGATTTAATTTTTTTGAGAATAATGGAGTTTTATTCCTATTTTATTTAAGGGTCTATATTAATAAATTAGTAAATAAATATAGAAAATAAATAAAGTCTTGATTTGTCTTTTTGTTTATCTTTTTCACCATTTTAAAAATAACAATAAATAGGAGGAAATATAACTTACAAAAAAACATACTAATATGGTTGTGCAGGACTGGGAAGGTGTCGTAAACCTAAATCTAGCTTTCATTATGTGAAAGGATAAGAGAACTAAAAATTGGACACTTTGGTGTCTGCAGTTGTTGTTCGTTCCTACGACTATTGTCTAAACTAATAACAAAGACTTGAAACTTTCTAGGTAGTTACATTGTACCTATGTGAGCCTTCTTGTGAAAAATTGAGTGTTGGTTATTAATGAAACTCATTGTAGATCTGATTTTATCTTCAAACCTTAATCTTCCATCATGCTTGATAAAATGATATTTGAATCACTAGAGAAAGAGGGAGGTGGGGGCGGGGGTGGGGGGGTTAGTGTCTACTATGCACTGAACATGTAATCTGCACCACTTATATGGGCATGTTTCCTACATACCAATACTCCAAAGAGGAATCAAGCCATATGTAGTTCTACAACTAACGTGATTTTTACAATAGTGTGATGTGGATGCAAATGCCAATTTGATAGTGTTTGAGGTGGCTAGGGATAGGTATGAGGGTTTGAGTATGTTTGTTGCTATGTTAGATGAATATGTGCCAAGAGTAGGGAGGTTTTCCTTAGTTATTTATTTTTATTCTTTCTTGATTTTTATGTTTGGTCACCTCCTTTTTAAATGAGCTTTGAGTGGACTTTTTTAGGGAATAATTGGTCATGGGTCAGATGTATTCATGCTAAGATAACCTAATTAAGGATAAGGACTAGATGGAAATGACCGTTGGGGGTCAAAGTGAAAATGGATAGGAGCACTAAAAATGAGACACTTTGGGGTCCAATGCTGTAGTCTAAATTTAACACTCTTATCCTATGGTCTCGAGACCTAGGGGAACAAGATTAGCAAAGGGAATGCTACCTGGTTGAGGTGGAATCAGGGTTCAAAAGGTTTTGGATAATTGATAATGAGAAAAAAGGCATCTAGAAGGGTCTCAATAGTATGTAAAAAATACCTATGGATGGGGTCTTGAAATCCACACTCAAGCTACCAATTTGGACATTTTATATGACTATAATGATACATTCACAACTTCCATGATTTTCTTGTCATTATGAGGGAAGGTAACTATGAATTTATAATTCTCATCACTTAAAAAGGGGGGAGAGTATCATATTAGTGTTGGAATGACATAGAGGCATCACTTACACATTCTTCAAATATTCAAATCCCACTTGGTTCATTTTTTAGAAGCATTTTCTCCACACTCATACTAGTTCCCAAGTTTAGATATACATTCAAGACATGTTTTGAAAACAAGTTTTCCACTCCTAAACTAGTTTTTAGATTTAGATTATAGTGGGGGAATGTTATGAAATCATGTTCTACACACTTACATAATTTGTGAATTGGCCAAAATTCATAGTTATATGATTTAAATACACAACTGTTGTAGAATTCTATACATTGGAACCATTACTATACCTAAGTTTAAGCGTGAAACTTAAATAAGGTACATATACTATGAAAAAGAGAATAAATATATTAAAATTAGATTATCTTTAAGATTTCAAACACTTGTGGACTTTAGCTCACCAAGATGGATTGTTAGAGACTATATTGAGCAAATCTATTATAGTAGTTGGTTCATTTTTACAAGGGTTGAGGTGATTAAATCACTCAATATTTCCATATTTATATGTTGGACTTGATTAAATAATTTAATGTCACCAAATTTATCATGTAAGTTGACTTACTTCACTCACAATCACTAGGTTATAAGTATGATTGGGTTGCATGGTTAAGTTAATATTAATTTTTTAGTGACAACTCACCTTTTTCCCCAAGGTTTTGTGAATGTGTCTACTAATATTTATATATTTTTGTACTTCCCAAATTTATAATTATTCTAATCTTAGATCTGATGGTTCATAATAATACATATATTCAAATCAAATTACCAAAAGACAATATATTTGCATCGATACATAGGTGTACCCATAAACCTACTCTATTTCAATTTAAATCATTCCAATTATATAGATTTTAGATTATATGCACTTATTTTACAATGTAACATGCTCTGGGTTGTAGGTCAGTCACCAACAAAGCACTCAATTAGGGCTCACACAAAGGCAATGTATGTTATACACACCCGTATATACATGCATTTATTTTCCTTTAAGATATAAAATTTTGAATGTAGATAGTATTTATAAATTATATAACACCTCAATATTATACACTTGGGAAATACATATGTTGATTATTCCTCTTAGTTCTAGACCTTTTCTTATAGCCAAAAAGATTGCATACACTATCTCTATGTGTCTATTTTTTAATATCTTAATATGACCAATGTTATTCTAATGACATAGAATTTTTATCATGCTTAAAATGTTATAAAATTAGTTATCTTATATTTATAAAAGTTTCAGACCTATGCCTATTTTCCATTTGCCTAACCACTTGCATCCCAATTAAACACCTACATCGATGTAAGTGTCCTATTCTAATACAAGTATCCAGATGACATAAAGTCATCCAATTTGTAAATGAAATGTATCTCTATGATTAACTTAATTGCTTTAATGTGATATATTTTATAAATAGATTGGTATATATGCATGATCGATCCATCTTCATTTGTTCCTCAGCTAGTACAAGCTAGATAAATCACAAGGTAACTTACTAAAGGCATTCAACAAAGCATTAAAGTGAGAAAAGCTTTCCTATTTCTCCTATATCCATATCAGTTAGAAGGACAATAGATATATAGATCTAAAATATTAAAGGAGAATACCATGAGACATATTTGACAAGTTACAAGCTAGGGCACTGTTGTACTTGCTTATCATATATTACATCCTTATGCATAGATAAACCCACACATAGGGGAGAACCACATGAGTCTGAGGCCCTCTTTATAGTAGTGGATATGTAAGCAACACCCATTGACATAGGGTTATTTGGGGTTAGCTTGACATTGTGAGCCTACAAACTCATTTTGTTATGGTTAATATGAAGCTGAATAAATAAGGTTTTACTATATGACAAGAAGAGACAATCTATGTGTTATATTTGAGTGTGATAGTAAAAGATGAAATAGAATCCATAACATTATAGGTGGATTCATCTAAATCGAAATGGTATTTTATACTAGACACCTACCTCTACGCTTAAAAGCATCAACATAACCATCTGAGGTCAACACAAGTTTCTAAGGTCAAATAAGTGCTTAGTCCAAAATTTGATTTCCATCCCAAAATATACTTCTAGTCAAATTCCTTCATGTTCCATATCCATATCTGTATTAGCATAAAAAAAACTAAGTATATTGTTTTCATTATCATTGAAATATATAACATAGTTATACTTTCTATTTTTAGTATATCTCAACATTAAAAGTTCAATATATGTTTATATGAGTTTTGTAATTATTTGGCATGTTATATAGATAGTTTATCACTCTTTTGACCTAGACTATCTTTATGCCCTTTAACCGTGGATTCTTTAATTTAGATTTTAAGGTTAAACACAATCCTACAACTAGTGAAAGATATGTTATTTAAGGATTTGTTTTTTACTGAATTTTGGTCATTTAAAAAACTACAAGTTTTTTATGTTCAAACAAAACACGATGAATAAATAATTCATTGATAATAAATTTTCAATATAAAACCTAATTTGATAAATAATTTTTTTTACATAACATTCATTAAGAATACACAATATGTACCTATAATCGACATTCATATGTTAAATAAATACAAAATATGTATCTATTTTGGGCACATCTACCTTGAACATTCACACACAATAAATTTTGAACCATAATTGACCTATGAAAAATAGGTGTATTTCAAAATGTTGAAGCACATGCAAGGCATGCAAACTATTTGAAAAGAAATTAGATGAAATGTGGGTTGAATATGTTAATGGCTTGAAACACTTTTTAAAATACCTTGGTTCAATATATTATACTAAACTAGAATTATTCATCATATAAAATATGACTCATGCATGGATGAAGTTGTGAATTATTTTAAAGAAAACTATCTTTTGTATAATAAGTGCCTAGTCTAATCCTCCAAGTTTTTTATAAAGTAGAAAGGGTTGATCTATATGTAAGAAATTTGTTCATTCTTTGTAAATTTAAAAATTAACAACCAACATTTCCTAAAGCATGTGTAGAAATGTAGGAGCTAGGGAAATACTTGAAGTTTATATGCAAATATTGTGTTGATTTATTTTCCTCAATCCAAATGTTTGATAACTTGAAATATGTCTACAAATACCTAATGCCCTTGTGTAGGAACTCATTTATTATATCAAAGGTGTCTTTTTATGTATATGTGCATCATGTGCTCATTATCCTTAACAAGTGGTTTTATTAATAACTATATCTAAGTCCTCTCCTTAGTAGATGATTGGTTTATGTGAAATAAATAATGTAACTTATTTATAAATGTATGTTACTTAAATATGGTCTTATATGTAAAAAATGGAAAAATACTAATAAAGGTCACTTAAGGTGCTGAAAATATAAAAAATTTAAACCCAATCTAAATGTGTACATGTGTGTGTGTGAGACACATATAACAAAAAATAATGTCAACTTCAATAAAACCTCTTGCAATTTTTTTTTCTCAATTAATCTATAAACCCAAAAACTAATAAAGTTAAAAAAATCCTTGAAATGTTATCTATGATTTAAAATAATTGTTCAAAGTGATGAAATATATTTTTTAAAAAAACTTAAACTAAAAAAATATTGTGGTGAACACCCATCGAATCATGTCAAATTGATGGTTTTGCATTTAAAATCTAACATTAAGAGATAGAAAATCAAAATACCCACATAAATGTCATATTTCATGAAAGGAACCACAAATGGTGAACAACTTAGAAATTTAAACAATGGTAATAAAGGTATCAGCATGGAATCATAATAATAATAAAAAGCATGCATAAAACCTTTAGACTTTCTATTGTTTGTTTGTAGTTGATTGAAACCTAAATTTGTTTTAAAAATAATTTTACCCACAATTTTGAATATTCAACATTAATATTTAAAATGAAGCTTTAGATCAATGTCCTCAAAAGATAAGAGTATGCCATCCCATTTCAACTTAATGACCCCCCATCACATAGATGTTTATCTTGGTATTTGAACTTAGGGTAAACCATTGGTTAGCTATGGTTAACATTAATGATTGTTGGATTTATGTTAGGTAAATGTTTGGATGGAAAATTATTTTTCTTAACTTTAGAATGGAAAAAGTTAACTACAACCTAAAATGTACTTAATCATGTAATTATAGTAGCCAATAAAGGTCACCAAGTTATTAAGTTTAGGATAGTTCAATATTTTAATGTTAAAATACAATGCGCATTGACATCATATGTGGATAAACAATTAAATTTAGAGAAAAACATATAATGGGAGGTTAAACCAAGTGAAACAATTAAGGGAGATTAAGATGTGTCAAATCCTCAATCATGTTGCTTCAATAATATTTAAGTCATGGTTATTTTATACTCACAATCCAATAATTAATTCAAAATACTAAGTTTCAAAGAAAACCCATTGAATACTTAATACAAAATAACATGATGTGAGGCTAAGCAGTTACATCCCATGTACACATGCATCAAAGAGAAATACTAGCTTTCAAAACTCAACTTGAAGAAAACATTTTATGTACCAGGATGGAACATATGGGCTAATCACATAGAAGATTATAAAAAATAATAATATAATCAACTTAATTAACTGATACATGATGCATAAAAAATGCAAGGGTTATCTAGAATAAAAATGACATATGATGAAGCCATGTGGTAACATCCCATGGAGTGTGCTTACATAATACACACCCCAACCCAAAATATTACTAATGAAATGCTTCACAAAATGATATGAGGACACATGGGATGATCACATGTGTGACATAGAGTGGTGGTGATGAGGCAAGGAAGAAGATTGGTATGTGTGGGCTAACCCTTTGGGAATATAAAAAAAAAACAAACTAAGCTCAACTTACCACTACACCATGTATGCCAAAAATGAGTTGTTTAAAATAAATATGGCACATTATTAGGCCAAGTAGTAATACCCTACAAAATTGACATTTTAGAAAAAAGCCTACCTCAAAATAGTAGTAATGAAATGCCTTATTTAATGAAATGAAGACATGTGGGATGATCTTGCTACATAGAACATCAATGATGAGACAACGCATAAAAAACAACATGATAACCTAACGAGAAGGAATTTAAATCTTGACACTAATAAAAATATTGTGAAGTTAAAGAGAATGTAAATTAGAAGGAGAATAAAAAAAACACTATCCAAGATAAATTGCAAACATAACACTACAAAGTCTCACCAGGCAAAGTGATTTGAAAACTAATTGAAATGGAAAAAAATAACTTAAAAAACAAAAAAAATTAAAACATGTAAAACACTATCATCACACAGAGACAAGTAAATAAACACATGAAACAACATTAAAATAGAAACTATGCTAAGTGAAGAGGCGAAGAGAAACATAAAATTTCCAAAATACTCGATCATTTTACAAATAAATGATATGAGAAGAGGAAAGAAAATTATAAAAGGTATCAACAAGAAAATGAAAGCAATACAATCGTATTTAATTATAACAATAACCATGAAAATAAATATTTTGACCCCTATACAAACTCAAAGAAAAAAGTCAATATCCTTTGGTCATGAAAATTTTAAATATTGACTGTTGACCCCAAATCCTATCGGAATTTGCATGTGTTGACAACCAGTTCATACCAAAATAAAATAAAATGATAAATAAAACATCGCCCTTCCCATTTGTGAGCCAACCTCACAACACACGCTAAAATGTTGTATTCTTCAAAGTGTAAATGGCAGGAAAGCCCAAGTCCATGCAGGCTTTTCAACATCTTCAATGTTCAAATTTAATTGGTGTTGCCCCTCTCCTATTTTATTTAGGATGGTTGGATGGTCTCCAATTTTGTTTTTTAAAACTTGAGTTTTATTTATATATTTATATTTATGTATATATATTTTGGTGTATGAGTATTTTAAGAATGATTTGTTTTATTGTATTTTTTTTTTTTTTTTTTAACTGCAAATTATGTTTAAAGAAATGTTTTATACATTTATGTCAATTTTGATAATTTTGATTTATTATATTTTATTTCTGTTTTTATAAATAAACCAATTTTTTTTTTTTTAATAAAATGTAAATAATACATTCCAACTAAACATTTTATTATTATAACTATCATTATATATTATCATTTTTTATTTAATAATAATTACAATAATGTATTCTAATAGTAAATTTAAACTGTTTTAGTCATAATGCAACTAAACTTCAAAATTTTAACGTTTTTATTACTGATAATATATTCTCTTTTAATATTGTGATACTTAAGTCGACTAAAATATTGTAGAAATATCTTGATACTGAGTACGGCTTTCTATTACTGACCATCAAAGTTTAGCAAATCTGTCCCGCAAATAAATATTAAAACTATGTAATAATCATTTATTATATTTATGAAATGAGGGCAATGGGCAATCGAATTGCATGACCCGCTTATTACAAATTAAAAACTTGATCTTTAATCCATTGTTTATTTGAATATGAAATTACTGAAATGAAACGCATGCATTTTCTCATGGTTGATCTGATTCATAACAAAATCGCGCAATCCCCGTTCTGCATTGACAGCAATGTAAATTTTTAGCTTCTAAACCATATTGCTGTGAAGTTACATATTCAATCTAAATGAATTCAGACAAAGTATATATCTGCAATGCCTTAGTATATACCATACAAATTCTGTCAAAATTTATTTTATAGCATAATCATTATTAAACAGCAGAGTTAATGAAAGGAAAACAATTGTGATAGAAACCGACCTCTTATAAGCAAATCTGAGATTCAATAGATAAGTGGTGGAGGGGAAGTGTATTTGTATTCAGCTGGTGGAGGTGGAGATTTATAGTAGTATGGCAGAGGAGGAGATGGAGAAGGTGGTGGTGGGGATTTATAATAATATGGAGGAGGAGGAGATGGAGATGGTGGTGGAGGAGATTTATAGTAGTATGGAGGAGGAGGGGAAGGAGATGGTGGAGGTGGGGATTTGTAATAGTATGGAGGAGAAGGAGATGGTGGTGGTGGAGGAGGGGACTTATAATAATATGGGGGAGGTGGAGATGGGGATGGTGGTGGAGGAGACTTGTAGAAATATGGAGGTAGAGAAGATGGGGATGGTGGAGGTGGAGATTTATAGAAATATGGTGGTGGCAGTGAAGGAGATGGTGGTGGAGGAGATTTATAGTAATACGGAGGTGGAGGAGATGGTGACGGTGGTGATGGGGATTTGTAGTAATATGGTGGAGGTGGTGAAGGAAATGGTGGAGGTGGAGACTTGTAGTAATATGGAGGAGGAGGAGATGGAGACGGTGGTGATGGGAATTTATAATAATATGGTGGAGGTGGTGAAGGAGATGGAGAAGGTGGAGGCGGAGACTTATAGTAGTATAGAGGAGGAAGAGATGGGGATGGAGGTGGTGGTGATTTGTAATAATAGGGAGGAGGTGGGGATGTGTAATAGTAAGGAGGAAATTGATAATGATCATATTCAGCTGCTGCGAAGGCTACTAGAGATAAGGCCATGGCCACTAGAAATGCCATTGTATCTGAATAGTGTATCTTGCAAAGACCAGCCTGCTGCTGCAATGCAGTTATGCTTGAGATTGGGGAGGCATGCATTTATATGTGGTGATCTATAAGAAAAGCTTCGGTATCAGGGTGGGTGACCGAGTCATGTAAGCCGCCTGTAGAGTGTGGGGACCGTAATGCAACCCCTTAAATCATATTTAATTTTTAATTGATCACTCATATGTAGTTTTGAATATTTCTTTGAGAGTGACTGATACAACTGGTCCCTGTTATGTACTAATGAAATGTGCAGTGGCATATAGGTAATGAACACGGTCATATTTGAATTTAGTTTGTAAAATAAGGTCTAAAGGAGCTCCTTATATTGACGTAGGGCTCTGTCCAATTGACTTTAGAGCATGAAGTTTCACGAGGTCATTTGTTCAATATAAACATTGTTTACCATTATCGTTGTATGCAATCAAAGGCTATATCATAATTTTAAAAAACAAATATCCTCGAGTATGTACACATCTTGTTAACTTTAATTTGGATGTAAAATAGTTTTTAAAAAAATTAATAATTGATAGAGAAAGGGTTTAAAGAAATATTTTAATTTTTGATCAATTTAAAAATAGTTGTTAAAATTTGAAACTTAAATTATAATTTTTTTTAAACAAGTTTGGGAGAATTCAAAAAACTATTTATAATGTGAATATATTCTTAGAATCATGAAATTATGTATTTAAATTATAATATTGTTTCTGAAAATGATATATATTTTTTATGATAAATATTATACACATGAAAATTAATTTGATGAATGTATTTCTCAAGTCTAAGCTTCAAATATCTCATTCGTTATTTCAAATCTTTATGTTAATCCATGACAAATTAATATTATTATTCAAACTTTAATAGAGTTGGTGAACAAGTAAAAGGACAAGAAAATAGGTAATTTTTTAAAGAATAGTTTATTTAATAAGAGCCCTCCAACATATACAATATTAAAAGCATAATATAAAGTGAAATACAATTTATCTATTGAGCACTGTGTAGTGCATTATATATTTAATTAGATTTTTAGAGCTATGAAGAATGTTTCATTTCTTCTAGAATATAATAATAAATGCCACTTACTCTTTAAATTTATTTAAATTCTTAAATGCCTTTTATATATGATTATATTAATTTATTTTTATATTGATTATATGATTATTCTAATTGTATTAATGCTAATATATATTTATAGAAAACTTAAAATTAATGTAAAATCTTAATCAATATGAAAATTGACGATAAATTAAAAAATAAATATAAAAAAATATAAAACTTTGAAAAATATATTTAATTAAAAAAAAAATTATATTAAAAAATATACAATACACATTTCTTAAAAACAACCTTCAAAATTAAAAAATAAAAAACACATTTTTATAAAGAAATAATAAATCAAAGAAAGAAAACTTAAAAATGAAAAAATAAAAATAAAAAATCAATCATACTAAGAAATGAAAAAAAATAAAAACCAAAACCACCAACCCAGAACAAATAATTCTGAAACTAATTTTTGAAGCATTCTTATCCATGCCATCCTTTGAATTCTGTCTAAATCCTCCTGCATTTAATATTTTAATTTCATTTTGTTGGTTTTTCCTTTTTATAGCAGTATTTTAAAAATTATCGCCAAACATCAACAACCTAGAAATTTAGATCATCTTAAAATCCAACTTCATTTAAGTTACTGGGAAACAGCAGGATTTTTTTTTAAAATTTTAATATATAAAAGTAAACTTAAAAGAAAATGCCACAAAGTGGCGGGCACATACGACAAGAAGTTGTTAACTAGCAATTTTTCCTTTAAAGAAAGGGTGAACAGAATATTGAAAAAAAAATCGACTGAGCATTGTCCTTTCACCCTACAATAGTTGGACAAATTTTACCTAATAATTAGGGATGGGAGAAGCCTGGAGATTCGTTTCACATGAGGAGGAGGAGAAGGAAAGAAAAAACAGAAAACAGATGCTATTTTGCTTATTCAAACACTAACACGTTTCATGATTTAACAGATCAATTTAACGGCATGTTCATCGTTAATGCGCGGTTTAGCTTCCTCCAAACCATCTTTGGGCTGCGCAATAGCCATCAAATTCTTCAACGGCGCAGACTTCCTAAAGCCAAATCCTATGTAGGCCACCTGGATTTTGACGCCCGCAGTCGTCGCACTTAACTTTGTATCGTTTTCAGTCTAGTTTTGAATTAAGACAATTTTATTATCGAGTTTACCATTGGGCTTTATAGAACATAAAAGACCAAGGTAATAAACAGATCATCCAAATTTGTTATTAAACTTTTTCAAGGAAGATTATTATATAGGTAAGAAAAAGACTGTGGAAGCAAGTGTAAAACAAAGTTACCATATTAAATAATGGGCGTTTGCAGCTGTGATTTGGTATTGGATTAACCCTTCTTCTTCTTCGCCTGAAATCGAGATTTCGAAGGAAGAGAATCGTCAACGAACTTTACAAGAATTTTTACACATGGTTTTTACGGCCTGTTTGGGTTGTCATGTCTTGGCGGGGGGAGATTATCTCATCTTTTATGTCTTGACGGGGAAACATTCTTTTCGTGTGAATAACGTCACGTTCTGCTCGCCGACAAATTTTCAGGATTGTCCCAATAGCCTTTGATAAATGGCAGTTCCATGGTTTGAAACTGCGAACTTTGAAAATGTTGATATTGACAGAAAGTGTAACCTGAAATTCGAACCTGGATGTTAGACTAATAACATTCTGAGAGACGACCGAGAAATTTTACGTTAGTTTTGGCGAAAAACTTGGGAGATTTTATTGCAGACGAAGGTTACGTAAGTTGTTTTCGGTTGTTGAATAAATTATGATAATATTCTTAATTTCAATCGAATTTGTTTGTGTTTTTATGAAACCGGCATATTCATTAATTACTTGTTGGGGAACACGTTTCCCTTAGGGCAGGTGGATACGTGAACACGTTTTCACTTATCCAGCGGTGCATTTTAACAAGTGACGCGTGGATTTTTAAATTTTTTTATATGAATTTCTTCTCTGGGGAACGGTGCTAATGTAATTCTCACTTTCCCACAATTTATTTTTACAGGTTTTGTGTAAATCCGTTTTCAGTCATTTATTTGTATTAAAGCGTTGATTGTCGTTTATTATATTTGAATTTAATGTTATAACAATGAAATCGTATTAAATGATTTAAATTCAAGGTGAAACGAATGATAGGGATTTTAATTAAATTTTTTGGGGTGAACTTTTTATAAATAATAAATTATTCTTTTTAAATCATGGATGGGACTTAGATTCCGTTAAGATAGATGGAACGATAGTCGAGTAAAATAAAAGAACAATGAAATGTGGAATAGAGAGGAATTTGGTCTTTCTATACCACAATGTGTATAACAAAGTAACAAGATTTTTTCGTGCAACTAAACAGATGACAAGGCCCAGACAAGAGAAAGAATGCATTGGTACGAGAATGATGATTTCGAAGGATACACGCAGAATTCGTGCTAGACTAAAAGGCATGTGAAACTCATATTACTTGCTAAACAACTCAACAAATAATCGGCGACCATATCAACATAAATGTATGGCATTTTATTAGACTATTTATTATATAATAATTATATATACAATATAATAATTATATATGCTATATAAATAATGTTTAATATACTTAAAAAAATGTATACAATATATTTTATAATTACTAATATTATTTTATTTAATAAATTAATATAATTATGTCAGGGCAACATATTATTATATAAGTATTATTAGAAAATAATTATATATATAATCTATTATAATATAATGTAATATTAAAAAATAATAATAAATATATTATTATTATAAATTATTATGGTATTTTGTATTTAAATTGTATATAATAATGATGTAGAGTTTTTCCTAAAACATTTATATTTTTGCATAACTTTGTGATGCCATCTTACATTGGTTTGTGTTAATTTCATTAATTTTATATTTAGAGATTTGTTCATCATTATGTCAACATATTGACACGTAATGGGATACTTAAAGACAAAAACAATACATTTAAATTGAATGTTTTAAAATTTTACATATAATATAATATTTATAAAATACTATTATTTATAATAATATTTACATATTAAATAATATAAAAATATATAATTTTAATATTATTATTTAAAAAATTAAAAATTATATTATAATAAAATATTATTATATGATTAAATATATTTACATTATATTATTATTTTTTATATATTAATATATATATATATATATATATATATATATATATATATATATATATATATATATATATATATATGTATTTTAATATATTAATATATAATATTGAAATATAGGATAAAATTTAATATTAAAATGTCTAATATAATAAAATGTAATAAGATAATAAAATATATGAAATAATAATAAGATATAATATGATATAATATATAAATAAATTATTTAAAATAATGAAATAACTAACATAATTAAATATATAATATGTTGTTAATATATTTTTTTTAACTAACCGAGGTAAAAATTTATTGCAAATCAAGAAAGCCAGAAAAAGTACATTACCTCGCTTTGTCCTGCTCAACCAGAAGACTCAGCGTCTGGGAGAAGTTCGAAGGCAGCATGCTATAGTCAAGAATTTCCCATTGAGGTCCTTACTCAGAGGCCCATTTGGCTAAACAGTCAACAACCCCATTCCATTCACGGGGGATATGCATGAAACACACCGATTCCATCACAGTACTCAATTGGAGAATCTGTTGAACAACCACCGCTAGTCGCCAATCAGCTCTATCAAAATTACGATTACTTAACAAATCAATGACCACCTGGGAATCCAACTCACAAATAATATTCTGCCAGCCCAGTTGACAGCAGTGTTGTATCGCCTGGAGGATGGCGAGCGCTTCCATGTAATTGTTGGTATGCCATCCCTTATAAACAGAGAAGATGAATTGAATGTTTCCTGAACTATCCCGACCAACGCCCCCAATACCATCTTCACCTGGGTTTCCTCTCGAAGATCCGTCAGTGTTAATTTTTAACTTCCCATTTGGAGGGGGCTTCCAACGACCTCTTCTACAAATCGGTTTATGAACCTGATTGACTCTGTGGCAAGAGCGAAGAGGTGGGCCAGTGGAGGGAGCGCTGGATAGAGTGCCAGCAATGCTGGCAAGGATGCCCGACTCCACCTCCCCCAGCCCGTCCACACAGAATCCTTTCGCAGTCAACGACTCCAGAAGGGAGTCGCGTACCTTTGCCCAAATGGCGTTGACAGACATCTGTTCAGTGCGGAAACTGTGTTTGTTGCGCTCTAACCAAACATTCCAAAGTATGAATGCCGGCCCAGCAAGCCAGGCGGCCTGGAGAATAGGTGCTTTGGAATTGGGGGCACTTAAGCAGTTCCAGAAGTCGGCTAAAGACGTGGCATGGCAGTAGGGTCTCCTCCATGCGCCCCACCATCTATGCCAAAGATGCTTGGTGAAAGAATAGAGAAAGAAGAGGTGCGACCCTGTTTCCACCTCTCCACAGCAGAGCACACACTTGGAGGGTCCCTAGAAGCCCCGTTTGCACAAGTTGTCCCACGTGAGGCACCTGTTGTAGACAAGCGTCCATAGGAAGAAACAACATTTGGGCCAAGTAATAGTATTCCATGTCTGCCTCCCCCAGGGGAAATACGCTTCCCCCAGCACTTGTGTAAGCAGAAACTGATAGCCCGCCGAGACAGAATAGCTGCCAGTAGAGCACCCTCCCCAAGCAAGCTCATCCAGACCATTGATAGAGTTGCAATGTCTGGAAGTTAATACCTGATCCAGCTCCAATCTATTCTCCCAGGATCCACCTAGCGGCCAATTCAAAGAATGTTTCCATCTGAATCCTGTGGCCAAACCCATGTTGTACTCCTCCTTATAATGGGCCACATTAGTCCAGCCAGCTGCTTGAAAGACATCATATAATGGCTGCAAATGCGGGTGTGAAGACAGGAGTGGGGGCAGGCCATCCCATGAATCCTCCCAAAAGAGGGCCTGTTCTCCAGACTTGTAAATCCAGAACAGGCTATTTTTAATTAACTTAGCTCCTCCTTTCAGGGTACGCCAAATCATGGAGCCTCCCCCTTCAAGAGGCAACCGAGGGATGACAGAGGGATCCACCTCGGGAAAATACTTACCAACCAGGATGCGAGCCCACAATTGAGACTAATTCGTACACCATCTCCAATATAATTTGGCAGCCAAAGCCTGGCTCGCCAGGATGGTAGAGCGCAAACCAAGTCCCCCATCTTTCTTTGGCCGACAAACAGTATCCCACTTGATCAAACTCCATTTGGTGCTTCTCAGGTTCCCATTCCAAAGGAACTGGCGGGAAAGAGCATCGAATTCCTTGAGAAAATAAACTGGAGCAGCCTGGACCAAGCATCGATAAACAGGAAGAGCTTGAATCACAGATTGGAGCAATGTGACTCTCCCAGCCGTGGAGAGCCATCTATGAGTCTAGTGACTCACTTTTTGCCTCAGTCTATCCAACACATTCTGCCAAAACAGTCGTGGCTGCCTACCAACCACAATGGGAATGCCCAAATAAATCACTGGGAGAACCTTAATTTGAAACCTCATGATGGTCGCTATTCTCCTCTATATAGGACCAGGCATATTGAAGAAAAAGATAGAGGATTTATGGTCATTGATTCTCTGCCCAGAAGCATCCAGGTATATGTCAAGGGTGTCACGAAAAGCGCGCGCCTCCCGAATACGTGCTTTCCCAGACAGGATGGTATCATCAACGAACTGAAGATGGGACGTGATTAGGCCATTCCCCCACTGCCATCCCTGCACAATATTCTGAGAGACATGGAATTTTATAAGCCGGCCCAATCCTTTGACCAGAATGATAAATAAATAAGGGGAGAGCGGATCCCCCTGACGAAGGCCTCTCGCTGCTCCAAAAAGCTCAGTGGGCTGCGCATTGATGAGGACCGAGTAGGAAGGCGTGGTGACACAGCTAAACACCCATTGGATCCAGGCCAGGCTGAAACCAAAGGCCAACATGATTTTTTGTAAGAACCTCCAGCTGACCCTGTCGTAGGCTTTTGATAAGTCCAGTTTGATGAACATGGCCCGCTCTTGGGACGTGCTCATAGAATGAATGACTTCAAAAGCAATGACAACCTCATCAAGAATTTGCTTGCCTGCAACAAAACCCCCTGTTCCTCTGAAAAAATCAAAGGGAGGTAGCTTTTGAGCCTACCCGCTAAGAGCTTAGTGATAATTTTGTAAACTACATTGCAGAGCGTAATAGGCTGAAAGTGATCCAGCTGGTCCGCCTGCTCTTTCTTCGGGATTAAGACCAGGAAGGTAGCGTTCAAAGCCTTCAGCATCTCTTTGTTGGAATATGATTCTTGTATCACCTCAAAGAGATCCTGCTTGATGACATCCCAAAAATCTTGATAAAATTCCACTGAAAATCCGTCTGGCCCAGGTGCTTTACCTCTCTTCATGCTGAAGACCACTGCCTCCACTTCAGTCCTCTCAATAGGCTGCATAAGATACTCATTCAGCCTCAAATCCACAACTGAGGGGATACAGGACAACACTGTATTTTCAGCTATCTCGGGTGGTTGCTGTTCATCTGAGAGAAGACTAGAAAAGTAGCGGGTCGTTGCTCTAGAAATGTCCTGCGGAGAATTCAGCCGCGCCCCATCCGGGCACACCAAATGGGAAATGTAGCTTCTATTACGCCTTGCTTGGACAGACTTGTGGAAGAAGGTGGTGTTCCTGTCTCCTTCCTGAAGCCAATCAATGCATGCCTTCTGCTTCCAGAAGATCTCTTCTCTGAGGTCCCACTCTGTAAGTTCTTCCACCGCCTGGGTTTCAGCCAATTGGAGCTCCTTAGAGAGGCCACGGTCTCTAATCTGCCTGGTAATCCCATTCAGCTGGTCTTGCGCATTCCTCCTCTTAATATGGAGATTGCCGAAGCTGTCCAAATTCCAAAACTTCAACCTCCCCTTGACAAACTGGAGTTTTTTGGCGAAAGAAAACATAGCGGTGCCATGGCTAGGACCACCCTGTCTCCACCACTTCGGCATTAAATCATGAAGGGATGGCTCTCTGAGCCACATGAGCTGAAACTTAAAAGGGGGCTTCCTTGGTCCAGGAATGTGATTAGTACAAAGCTTAATCGGCCAATGATCCGAACCTCCCCAGTCAAGAATTTCTGAAGCAATGGAAGTGGCACTAGATTGCCAGTAACAGGACACCATAAATCTATCCAGGCGCTCTGAGATACTAGCCTCACCACATCACCTGTTACTCCAGGTGAAAATGCCATTAAGAGGTTTGACATCCGAGAGGCGTAGAAGGTCAATATTATGTTGGAAGATCTCTGAAGAAGGCTCCAAACGGGCCAATCCTCCCCTCTTTTCTTCCAAACTGAGTACAGCATTAAAGTCCCCAGTCAAAATCCGTGGCAGATACGGATGGCAGCTCCTAATATACCGAACATGGTCCCATACTTTCCACTGTCCAGCAAGATCCACAGGGGCATAGATATTGGTAATCAGGATGGTTTCACCTGATTCCTTAGAAACAACAGTCATTGTAAGAGCTGAACTACTGGCCAACCAGCTAAGAGGTGTTATGTTCTCCAGATTCCAACAGATGACCAGCTCGCCGGAACAACTAGATGCCCCAACACATTGACTATGTCTGCAATACCAAAATTTTTGCATACAAGAAAACCACGAACCAACAAAAAATTTAGTCTCCTGAATACAAAGGATATCCGGAGAGTTAGCTCTTACCAGTTTCAACATAGCTTTTTGTGGGGGAGAACTATTCAAACCCCTCACGTTCCAAGAGAGAACAATCATTGAGTAACCGATGAGAAATGTTCATCCAGGGGTTTGACATGCCCCACCTCAACTAGAAGATCTCCTGTAAGTTTAATCCGCTCGTGGTCCTTTCTTTGTCCAGGTCGAGATGGATTGGAAATAGAGGCTTTCTTGAATGGTCTATGCATGAGACCAAGGCTTGAGGATGACCCCTTGTCATTTCTGGGAGTTTCCATATCCTTAGCCAGATCAGCCCAGCGAGTCCCTTTGTCCTCTGTATCAAGCATGTTTGTGGTAGAAGCTTCCTGCATGTCACGGTCAAGCTCTTGGTTCACACGAGTTACCAAAGCCAGAGAAACATTGCTTGGGGCGTGTTGTTCCATTGTAACTTCATCTTCTGTTTGTGGCATATCTGGAATGCCATCCTCTATATTCATGTTATCCAGGGCCTCAAATCTATTGAAGTTAACTTCAATTTGTCTGTCAAAATTTGTCCTCTTCAGCCCACGATTCCTCGCACGTCGTCTAACTATGGAAAATCC
Organism: Torreya grandis; assembly: GCA_037957365.1. Taxonomy (NCBI): domain Eukaryota; kingdom Viridiplantae; phylum Streptophyta; class Pinopsida; order Cupressales; family Taxaceae; genus Torreya; species Torreya grandis. The sequence continues at coordinate 12,276 of JARHVA010010378.1, read as the reverse complement.
ATCCTTGTCAGGACCCTTGGAGCCACTTGCGCCTTGCTGTGTGCCTGGTGGGAAGAGAGGGTTTTTCCCTTTAATCTTGTCCTCTGCTTGAACCTGTTGCTTCAAACTGTGATTCGGTTGTCTGGTTCCACTGAGATTGTTGGCCACCCGAGAACCAGACCCTTCTCCTTGAGGAACAGAGTCTCTATTTGCCTGCGGACACTGCTTATGCAAATGGCCATATATATGACAAATACGGCAGCGAAATGGAATAGCTTCTTAATCTAGTCGCTGCATCCATGAGGCGCTGCCTAGACAGATCTCAAGAGAGTCCGGGAGTGGATTGTTTAAATTAATTTCAACACAAATGCGAGCATACGAAATTACCTTCTTGTCCAGTGTTTGGTGAGCAATTGCCATCGGAGTCCCAAGCATAGCCGCTAATTGGCGTAGAATGTCTTCCCGCCAGAACTCCAGGGGCAATCGCGATAAACGAACCCAGACCGGAACATAGGCTGGAATATCATCCGCCAAATTGAACCCTGCATGCCAGAGCTTCAGGGAGAGTCTAATTCATTCATAGAAGTACGGTCCCCCTTCAAATATCCTATTCTGATCCGCCACAGAGGAGAAATTAACCATGAAATAATTATTCCCAGCGAGCAGAATGTCAAAATCTCCATCAATTTGCCAAGTCCGCCTGATCCAGGCTTCCAAAGCTGCTATTGAAATACGGATTCCCAAAAATTTACAAATGAGGGTATGAGCAGACAAATAATCAACCTCCTCCTTCACAGAGTCAGGGAATAAAATCAGAACTGGGCGCTCTTGGCTTCTGGGTAAACAACCATTGATTTTCGTGAGCTTAGAGCTCTCTGTTACAAATGTCCTGTCAGCCTCCTGCGCTGACTCCCCAGGCAACGGCCGCTCCTTGCTGGGGGCACCAAACTGGTCTCCCTGCAACCGTCCGCCAATCCCCTCCAATCCGCCACTCGTAGCCAATCCGCCACTCGCAGCCATCATCTCCCGTCTTCAATCAATATGTTGTTAATATTAATTATAATATTATATACGTAAAATTATAAATATTAATTATAGAATAATATATAATAATATTTCACTATAACTTTGAAAAATATTTATTTTATAAATATAAATAAATATTATGATATTAATATAAAATTTAAAAAATATTTCAAAATGTATAAAACAATATATTAGAATATATAAAAAATTAAAATATATAATATAATGTATATTATAATATATATTGAAATATACAATATATTAAAATATAAATTATAATATATTACAATTAAAAATATAATAATATTAAAATAAAAATATATAATATAATATAATATAATATAATATAATATAATGTAATGTAATGGGGAAAAAATAATTGCTCCGAATTTTCTTGCTAGTTTAGGGATTGCTCGAATGTATTGGTGCTCTTATTAATTCCATAGAATGAATCATTAAACCTTTATATTAATAAAATGTTTATTTTTAAAACTAGATGAAAAAACTCACTCAAATTTCGACTATCTTTTCAATAAGAGAGTTCTTGTGATTAATAAATAATAAGATATGACAATTCATTTAAAAATTTAAACTATTTTAGTATTTTTTTAATGAAAAAACGATATTAATATTTTTTTAAGACAAATTTTTCATATAACTACTTTTAAAATAACATATGTATGATCAAGCATATTTTATTATAAATAAGCTATTTCTTTTCAATTTAAGATAAAGAATTATCTACATCATCAAAATCAATTGGTCGAGTTAATCAATTATTCCTCATTAATAAAATATTTGAAATTTATATAGATGATTCTATTTATAAATCAAAGTATTATGAAAATCATTTTCATGACCTTGCCATCATATTTGATAATTATATCAAATAAAAAGGTAACTTCCTTCCCCATAAGTGTATTTTTAAAATTATTCCTAGAAAACTCTTATTATTCTTATTTTAATTATGAGGGATTGACATAGATTCTGCGAAGATCAATGTTATAGTTAACATGCTTACTCCTAGATCTGCTTATGAAATCGCCCCTTACCTTAAGAAACTTGGAAAATCCAATAATTTTTCTCTGAGATGGATTACATATCTATTTCATAAACTCCCTAGCAAAGAAAGGTGTTTTTATCAAATGGATCGATGCATGCTAAAAATATTTTGATAATATGAAAAAATCATCACTTCTTCCTCCTACTCTATAACCACATTCTAATGATCTTCCCCTCATATTTTATATTACATCCACTCTGATATCTTTGGGGTAATGCTTGTACAAAAAGATGTATTGTGAAAATAGTATGTAATCTACTATATCAATCATACCTTGATATATTATGAGACCTGATATCCAAAAGTGGAGTGTGACAACCTTGAAATATATTTTGTAACTAAAAAATGTTGGTGTTATATGATTTATTGGACCACTTATGTCATTGTCCATTATAATGCACTTAATCACTTGTTCCTTAAGGCTTCCCTATGTGAAGCTAAAATCATCAAATGGATGGCACTCCTTATAGAGTTTGACTTAATAGGTAATAACCAAATATTACTCAAATGTGAATTGATAACTAATTAAATTTCTACCGCTCCTGTCCGAGCTATGCATCACCTTTAAGCCATTATTCCTGACAAAGATTTCCTACTAATTTAATGTATTAACTAATTTATTTTCCTTAATTACTATTTTCATAAAGTCATGGACCTTGTATTATGGCATAGGGCCTTTAAGATCATGAAATCATAGTCTCTAAGCATAAACCAAAATTTATTATAGAATAATTACCTAAAGCTACAATAGATATGCATGAGTAAACATGAAAACTCCACTTCAATGAATCCAAGTGAATTCAAGGATATTGGGAATTATGTGTCATAGCTAATCCATACATAAAAATCATTCTTCTAGCCTTTCAATTAAACTTTAATATAATATTGAAATATAGGATAAAATTTAATATTAAAATGTCTAATATAATAAAATGTAATAAGATAATAAAATATATGAAATAATAATAAGATATAATATGATATAATATATAAATAAATTATTTAAAATAATGAAATAACTAACATAATTAAATATATAATATGTTGTTAATATATTTTTTTTAACTAACCGAGGTAAAAATTTATTGCAAATCAAGAAAGCCAGAAAAAGTACATTACCTCGCTTTGTCCTGCTCAACCAGAAGACTCAGCGTCTGGGAGAAGTTCGAAGGCAGCATGCTATAGTCAAGAATTTCCCATTGAGGTCCTTACTCAGAGGCCCATTTGGCTAAACAGTCAACAACCCCATTCCATTCACGGGGGATATGCATGAAACACACCGATTCCATCACAGTACTCAATTGGAGAATCTGTTGAACAACCACCGCTAGTCGCCAATCAGCTCTATCAAAATTACGATTACTTAACAAATCAATGACCACCTGGGAATCCAACTCACAAATAATATTCTGCCAGCCCAGTTGACAGCAGTGTTGTATCGCCTGGAGGATGGCGAGCGCTTCCATGTAATTGTTGGTATGCCATCCCTTATAAACAGAGAAGATGAATTGAATGTTTCCTGAACTATCCCGACCAACGCCCCCAATACCATCTTCACCTGGGTTTCCTCTCGAAGATCCGTCAGTGTTAATTTTTAACTTCCCATTTGGAGGGGGCTTCCAACGACCTCTTCTACAAATCGGTTTATGAACCTGATTGACTCTGTGGCAAGAGCGAAGAGGTGGGCCAGTGGAGGGAGCGCTGGATAGAGTGCCAGCAATGCTGGCAAGGATGCCCGACTCCACCTCCCCCAGCCCGTCCACACAGAATCCTTTCGCAGTCAACGACTCCAGAAGGGAGTCGCGTACCTTTGCCCAAATGGCGTTGACAGACATCTGTTCAGTGCGGAAACTGTGTTTGTTGCGCTCTAACCAAACATTCCAAAGTATGAATGCCGGCCCAGCAAGCCAGGCGGCCTGGAGAATAGGTGCTTTGGAATTGGGGGCACTTAAGCAGTTCCAGAAGTCGGCTAAAGACGTGGCATGGCAGTAGGGTCTCCTCCATGCGCCCCACCATCTATGCCAAAGATGCTTGGTGAAAGAATAGAGAAAGAAGAGGTGCGACCCTGTTTCCACCTCTCCACAGCAGAGCACACACTTGGAGGGTCCCTAGAAGCCCCGTTTGCACAAGTTGTCCCACGTGAGGCACCTGTTGTAGACAAGCGTCCATAGGAAGAAACAACATTTGGGCCAAGTAATAGTATTCCATGTCTGCCTCCCCCAGGGGAAATACGCTTCCCCCAGCACTTGTGTAAGCAGAAACTGATAGCCCGCCGAGACAGAATAGCTGCCAGTAGAGCACCCTCCCCAAGCAAGCTCATCCAGACCATTGATAGAGTTGCAATGTCTGGAAGTTAATACCTGATCCAGCTCCAATCTATTCTCCCAGGATCCACCTAGCGGCCAATTCAAAGAATGTTTCCATCTGAATCCTGTGGCCAAACCCATGTTGTACTCCTCCTTATAATGGGCCACATTAGTCCAGCCAGCTGCTTGAAAGACATCATATAATGGCTGCAAATGCGGGTGTGAAGACAGGAGTGGGGGCAGGCCATCCCATGAATCCTCCCAAAAGAGGGCCTGTTCTCCAGACTTGTAAATCCAGAACAGGCTATTTTTAATTAACTTAGCTCCTCCTTTCAGGGTACGCCAAATCATGGAGCCTCCCCCTTCAAGAGGCAACCGAGGGATGACAGAGGGATCCACCTCGGGAAAATACTTACCAACCAGGATGCGAGCCCACAATTGAGACTAATTCGTACACCATCTCCAATATAATTTGGCAGCCAAAGCCTGGCTCGCCAGGATGGTAGAGCGCAAACCAAGTCCCCCATCTTTCTTTGGCCGACAAACAGTATCCCACTTGATCAAACTCCATTTGGTGCTTCTCAGGTTCCCATTCCAAAGGAACTGGCGGGAAAGAGCATCGAATTCCTTGAGAAAATAAACTGGAGCAGCCTGGACCAAGCATCGATAAACAGGAAGAGCTTGAATCACAGATTGGAGCAATGTGACTCTCCCAGCCGTGGAGAGCCATCTATGAGTCTAGTGACTCACTTTTTGCCTCAGTCTATCCAACACATTCTGCCAAAACAGTCGTGGCTGCCTACCAACCACAATGGGAATGCCCAAATAAATCACTGGGAGAACCTTAATTTGAAACCTCATGATGGTCGCTATTCTCCTCTATATAGGACCAGGCATATTGAAGAAAAAGATAGAGGATTTATGGTCATTGATTCTCTGCCCAGAAGCATCCAGGTATATGTCAAGGGTGTCACGAAAAGCGCGCGCCTCCCGAATACGTGCTTTCCCAGACAGGATGGTATCATCAACGAACTGAAGATGGGACGTGATTAGGCCATTCCCCCACTGCCATCCCTGCACAATATTCTGAGAGACATGGAATTTTATAAGCCGGCCCAATCCTTTGACCAGAATGATAAATAAATAAGGGGAGAGCGGATCCCCCTGACGAAGGCCTCTCGCTGCTCCAAAAAGCTCAGTGGGCTGCGCATTGATGAGGACCGAGTAGGAAGGCGTGGTGACACAGCTAAACACCCATTGGATCCAGGCCAGGCTGAAACCAAAGGCCAACATGATTTTTTGTAAGAACCTCCAGCTGACCCTGTCGTAGGCTTTTGATAAGTCCAGTTTGATGAACATGGCCCGCTCTTGGGACGTGCTCATAGAATGAATGACTTCAAAAGCAATGACAACCTCATCAAGAATTTGCTTGCCTGCAACAAAACCCCCTGTTCCTCTGAAAAAATCAAAGGGAGGTAGCTTTTGAGCCTACCCGCTAAGAGCTTAGTGATAATTTTGTAAACTACATTGCAGAGCGTAATAGGCTGAAAGTGATCCAGCTGGTCCGCCTGCTCTTTCTTCGGGATTAAGACCAGGAAGGTAGCGTTCAAAGCCTTCAGCATCTCTTTGTTGGAATATGATTCTTGTATCACCTCAAAGAGATCCTGCTTGATGACATCCCAAAAATCTTGATAAAATTCCACTGAAAATCCGTCTGGCCCAGGTGCTTTACCTCTCTTCATGCTGAAGACCACTGCCTCCACTTCAGTCCTCTCAATAGGCTGCATAAGATACTCATTCAGCCTCAAATCCACAACTGAGGGGATACAGGACAACACTGTATTTTCAGCTATCTCGGGTGGTTGCTGTTCATCTGAGAGAAGACTAGAAAAGTAGCGGGTCGTTGCTCTAGAAATGTCCTGCGGAGAATTCAGCCGCGCCCCATCCGGGCACACCAAATGGGAAATGTAGCTTCTATTACGCCTTGCTTGGACAGACTTGTGGAAGAAGGTGGTGTTCCTGTCTCCTTCCTGAAGCCAATCAATGCATGCCTTCTGCTTCCAGAAGATCTCTTCTCTGAGGTCCCACTCTGTAAGTTCTTCCACCGCCTGGGTTTCAGCCAATTGGAGCTCCTTAGAGAGGCCACGGTCTCTAATCTGCCTGGTAATCCCATTCAGCTGGTCTTGCGCATTCCTCCTCTTAATATGGAGATTGCCGAAGCTGTCCAAATTCCAAAACTTCAACCTCCCCTTGACAAACTGGAGTTTTTTGGCGAAAGAAAACATAGCGGTGCCATGGCTAGGACCACCCTGTCTCCACCACTTCGGCATTAAATCATGAAGGGATGGCTCTCTGAGCCACATGAGCTGAAACTTAAAAGGGGGCTTCCTTGGTCCAGGAATGTGATTAGTACAAAGCTTAATCGGCCAATGATCCGAACCTCCCCAGTCAAGAATTTCTGAAGCAATGGAAGTGGCACTAGATTGCCAGTAACAGGACACCATAAATCTATCCAGGCGCTCTGAGATACTAGCCTCACCACATCACCTGTTACTCCAGGTGAAAATGCCATTAAGAGGTTTGACATCCGAGAGGCGTAGAAGGTCAATATTATGTTGGAAGATCTCTGAAGAAGGCTCCAAACGGGCCAATCCTCCCCTCTTTTCTTCCAAACTGAGTACAGCATTAAAGTCCCCAGTCAAAATCCGTGGCAGATACGGATGGCAGCTCCTAATATACCGAACATGGTCCCATACTTTCCACTGTCCAGCAAGATCCACAGGGGCATAGATATTGGTAATCAGGATGGTTTCACCTGATTCCTTAGAAACAACAGTCATTGTAAGAGCTGAACTACTGGCCAACCAGCTAAGAGGTGTTATGTTCTCCAGATTCCAACAGATGACCAGCCCGCCGGAACAACTAGATGCCCCAACACATTGACTATGTCTGCAATACCAAAATTTTTGCATACAAGAAAACCACGAACCAACAAAAAATTTAGTCTCCTGAATACAAAGGATATCCGGAGAGTTAGCTCTTACCAGTTTCAACATAGCTTTTTGTGGGGGAGAACTATTCAAACCCCTCACGTTCCAAGAGAGAACAATCATTGAGTAACCGATGAGAAATGTTCATCCAGGGGTTTGACATGCCCCACCTCAACTAGAAGATCTCCTGTAAGTTTAATCCGCTCGTGGTCCTTTCTTTGTCCAAGTCGAGATGGATTGGAAATAGAGGCTTTCTTGAATGGTCTATGCATGAGACCAAGGCTTGAGGATGACCCCTTGTCATTTCTGGGAGTTTCCATATCCTTAGCCAGATCAGCCCAGCGAGTCCCTTTGTCCTCTGTATCAAGCATGTTTGTGGTAGAAGCTTCCTGCATGTCACGGTCAAGCTCTTGGTTCACACGAGTTACCAAAGCCAGAGAAACATTGCTTGGGGCGTGTTGTTCCATTGTAACTTCATCTTCTGTTTGTGGCATATCTGGAATGCCATCCTCTATATTCATGTTATCCAGGGCCTCAAATCTATTGAAGTTAACTTCAATTTGTCTGTCAAAATTTGTCCTCTTCAGCCCACGATTCCTCGCACGTCGTCTAACTATGGAAAATCCATCCTTGTCAGGACCCTTGGAGCCACTTGCGCCTTGCTGTGTGCCTGGTGGGAAGAGAGGGTTTTTCCCTTTAATCTTGTCCTCTGCTTGAACCTGTTGCTTCAAACTGTGATTCGGTTGTCTGGTTCCACTGAGATTGTTGGCCACCCGAGAACCAGACCCTTCTCCTTGAGGAACAGAGTCTCTATTTGCCTGCGGACACTGCTTATGCAAATGGCCATATATATGACAAATACGGCAGCGAAATGGAATAGCTTCTTAATCTAGTCGCTGCATCCATGAGGCGCTGCCTAGACAGATCTCAAGAGAGTCCGGGAGTGGATTGTTTAAATTAATTTCAACACAAATGCGAGCATACGAAATTACCTTCTTGTCCAGTGTTTGGTGAGCAATTGCCATCGGAGTCCCAAGCATAGCCGCTAATTGGCGTAGAATGTCTTCCCGCCAGAACTCCAGGGGCAATCGCGATAAACGAACCCAGACCGGAACATAGGCTGGAATATCATCCGCCAAATTGAACCCTGCATGCCAGAGCTTCAGGGAGAGTCTAATTCATTCATAGAAGTACGGTCCCCCTTCAAATATCCTATTCTGATCCGCCACAGAGGAGAAATTAACCATGAAATAATTATTCCCAGCGAGCAGAATGTCAAAATCTCCATCAATTTGCCAAGTCCGCCTGATCCAGGCTTCCAAAGCTGCTATTGAAATACGGATTCCCAAAAATTTACAAATGAGGGTATGAGCAGACAAATAATCAACCTCCTCCTTCACAGAGTCAGGGAATAAAATCAGAACTGGGCGCTCTTGGCTTCTGGGTAAACAACCATTGATTTTCGTGAGCTTAGAGCTCTCTGTTACAAATGTCCTGTCAGCCTCCTGCGCTGACTCCCCAGGCAACGGCCGCTCCTTGCTGGGGGCACCAAACTGGTCTCCCTGCAACCGTCCGCCAATCCCCTCCAATCCGCCACTCGTAGCCAATCCGCCACTCGCAGCCATCATCTCCCGTCTTCAATCAATATGTTGTTAATATTAATTATAATATTATATACGTAAAATTATAAATATTAATTATAGAATAATATATAATAATATTTCACTATAACTTTGAAAAATATTTATTTTATAAATATAAATAAATATTATGATATTAATATAAAATTTAAAAAATATTTCAAAATGTATAAAACAATATATTAGAATATATAAAAAATTAAAATATATAATATAATGTATATTATAATATATATTGAAATATACAATATATTAAAATATAAATTATAATATATTACAATTAAAAATATAATAATATTAAAATAAAAATATATAATATAATATAATATAATATAATATAATATAATATAATATAATATAATATAATGTAATGTAATGGGGAAAAAATAATTGCTCCGAATTTTCTTGCTAGTTTAGGGATTGCTCGAATGTATTGGTGCTCTTATTAATTCCATAGAATGAATCATTAAACCTTTATATTAATAAAATGTTTATTTTTAAAACTAGATGAAAAAACTCACTCAAATTTCGACTATCTTTTCAATAAGAGAGTTCTTGTGATTAATAAATAATAAGATATGACAATTCATTTAAAAATTTAAACTATTTTAGTATTTTTTTAATGAAAAAACGATATTAATATTTTTTTAAGACAAATTTTTCATATAACTACTTTTAAAATAACATATGTATGATCAAGCATATTTTATTATAAATAAGCTATTTCTTTTCAATTTAAGATAAAGAATTATCTACATCATCAAAATCAATTGGTCGAGTTAATCAATTATTCCTCATTAATAAAATATTTGAAATTTATATAGATGATTCTATTTATAAATCAAAGTATTATGAAAATCATTTTCATGACCTTGCCATCATATTTGATAATTATATCAAATAAAAAGGTAACTTCCTTCCCCATAAGTGTATTTTTAAAATTATTCCTAGAAAACTCTTATTATTCTTATTTTAATTATGAGGGATTGACATAGATTCTGCGAAGATCAATGTTATAGTTAACATGCTTACTCCTAGATCTGCTTATGAAATCGCCCCTTACCTTAAGAAACTTGGAAAATCCAATAATTTTTCTCTGAGATGGATTACATATCTATTTCATAAACTCCCTAGCAAAGAAAGGTGTTTTTATCAAATGGATCGATGCATGCTAAAAATATTTTGATAATATGAAAAAATCATCACTTCTTCCTCCTACTCTATAACCACATTCTAATGATCTTCCCCTCATATTTTATATTACATCCACTCTGATATCTTTGGGGTAATGCTTGTACAAAAAGATGTATTGTGAAAATAGTATGTAATCTACTATATCAATCATACCTTGATATATTATGAGACCTGATATCCAAAAGTGGAGTGTGACAACCTTGAAATATATTTTGTAACTAAAAAATGTTGGTGTTATATGATTTATTGGACCACTTATGTCATTGTCCATTATAATGCACTTAATCACTTGTTCCTTAAGGCTTCCCTATGTGAAGCTAAAATCATCAAATGGATGGCACTCCTTATAGAGTTTGACTTAATAGGTAATAACCAAATATTACTCAAATGTGAATTGATAACTAATTAAATTTCTACCGCTCCTGTCCGAGCTATGCATCACCTTTAAGCCATTATTCCTGACAAAGATTTCCTACTAATTTAATGTATTAACTAATTTATTTTCCTTAATTACTATTTTCATAAAGTCATGGACCTTGTATTATGGCATAGGGCCTTTAAGATCATGAAATCATAGTCTCTAAGCATAAACCAAAATTTATTATAGAATAATTACCTAAAGCTACAATAGATATGCATGAGTAAACATGAAAACTCCACTTCAATGAATCCAAGTGAATTCAAGGATATTGGGAATTATGTGTCATAGCTAATCCATACATAAAAATCATTCTTCTAGCCTTTCAATTAAACTTTAATATAATATTGAAATATAGGATAAAATTTAATATTAAAATGTCTAATATAATAAAATGTAATAAGATAATAAAATATATGAAATAATAATAAGATATAATATGATATAATATATAAATAAATTATTTAAAATAATGAAATAACTAACATAATTAAATATATAATATGTTGTTAATATATTTTTTTTAACTAACCGAGGTAAAAATTTATTGCAAATCAAGAAAGCCAGAAAAAGTACATTACCTCGCTTTGTCCTGCTCAACCAGAAGACTCAGCGTCTGGGAGAAGTTCGAAGGCAGCATGCTATAGTCAAGAATTTCCCATTGAGGTCCTTACTCAGAGGCCCATTTGGCTAAACAGTCAACAACCCCATTCCATTCACGGGGGATATGCATGAAACACACCGATTCCATCACAGTACTCAATTGGAGAATCTGTTGAACAACCACCGCTAGTCGCCAATCAGCTCTATCAAAATTACGATTACTTAACAAATCAATGACCACCTGGGAATCCAACTCACAAATAATATTCTGCCAGCCCAGTTGACAGCAGTGTTGTATCGCCTGGAGGATGGCGAGCGCTTCCATGTAATTGTTGGTATGCCATCCCTTATAAACAGAGAAGATGAATTGAATGTTTCCTGAACTATCCCGACCAACGCCCCCAATACCATCTTCACCTGGGTTTCCTCTCGAAGATCCGTCAGTGTTAATTTTTAACTTCCCATTTGGAGGGGGCTTCCAACGACCTCTTCTACAAATCGGTTTATGAACCTGATTGACTCTGTGGCAAGAGCGAAGAGGTGGGCCAGTGGAGGGAGCGCTGGATAGAGTGCCAGCAATGCTGGCAAGGATGCCCGACTCCACCTCCCCCAGCCCGTCCACACAGAATCCTTTCGCAGTCAACGACTCCAGAAAGGGAGTCGCGTACCTTTGCCCAAATGGCGTTGACAGACATCTGTTCAGTGCGGAAACTGTGTTTGTTGCGCTCTAACCAAACATTCCAAAGTATGAATGCCGGCCCAGCAAGCCAGGCGGCCTGGAGAATAGGTGCTTTGGAATTGGGGGCACTTAAGCAGTTCCAGAAGTCGGCTAAAGACGTGGCATGGCAGTAGGGTCTCCTCCATGCGCCCCACCATCTATGCCAAAGATGCTTGGTGAAAGAATAGAGAAAGAAGAGGTGCGACCCTGTTTCCACCTCTCCACAGCAGAGCACACACTTGGAGGGTCCCTAGAAGCCCCGTTTGCACAAGTTGTCCCACGTGAGGCACCTGTTGTAGACAAGCGTCCATAGGAAGAAACAACATTTGGGCCAAGTAA
>JARHVA010010377.1:177500-178621 GCA_037957365.1 Torreya grandis | reverse complement strand
ATATATAACTAAAGATGAAAAACTACGTGATCTATTAAAAAGAAACAACTTAAAGGCTAAGAATCTAAGAAATTAAAATAAAACAAACTAATATCTAAGAAGAATGAAATAAAAGAGACCAATAAAGTAAATAAATAACTAATTTTAAGAACTCATCTAAATCAGAAAGAGGATCTAAAACAACTAATAAATCAAAACAAGAGGCTCATCCTAATAATGCCATTAAACTTTTTATGAGGATAATTCTAAAAGAGCTAGTATAAATAAAATTAAAAGCATATTCATTATTGATCTAGTAGAACATCTATCATTTAATAAGGAATCAAACTTTGAAGATCAATTAATCAATTACATAACTAGTTTAATCTTACCTATTAATCCATATTTACATAACTAGTATAGGAAAAATCAATAAATAAGTTTTTAGTACTCAAATGACAACCCATGAGCCATATTTGTAAATTTACAAACTATATCACCACATGTATTGATATATATTATATTGTACCTTGTGTTTAAACATTCCCAAACATAGGGGATAACTACATAAGTTTGAGACCCTCTTTGGATTATCATATATGTAAGCATCACTCATTCATAGAGGGGTCTTTGGTGCCCTCTTGACATCATGCAAACACTAACCCATGTTTAGTAATGTAACCTAACATAATGTGTAGATATAGGATCTGAGTTACAAAAAATCATTAGAAACATGTGCATGGGATCTAGATACATCACATGAAAGGCAAGAAAAAACACATAAAAATTGAAATAGTTTCATCTTGATATAATAAATATTTGGTAAAGGACAGTTGGATTAGGATTTATGATAATAGAATCAATGAAAATGTCCATAAGGTGATGCAATTGTCTAGAAAAATAGAAAGAATATTTCAAAAATAAGACAACTATTTCTATAACATCAGACCACATGTATCTACACACGTATTTATTAGATATGTTTGCACATTATTGCATAACCTAAGAATATTTCTTATTTTTTATTTTGAAAACAAAGTATTGTTTAGCATTGTACTTTCTATATTTATTATTTTCTTAATTCAACTGTAAAATTTAATATCATAAACTAAATTATTTAATTTTCTTACTTTTAGGAATAA
>JARHVA010010377.1:25000-172500 GCA_037957365.1 Torreya grandis | reverse complement strand
ATGCTACCATTATCTTACAAATTCTAATACTTATGTTGATATCTCGCATAGTGTTTTTGATATGCTATTCAACATAACATTTTTATAACACAAGTATTTAGGGACTAATATGGCATGTTTATGTTAGTTTTTTTTTCCTAGTGTTTAAAAACAATAATAAAATCATGAGTATAAATCACCATGGTCTTGAAGGACATTCTGATTTATTTCTATAATATATGGGACATACCCTAGACATCTATCTACCCACTCTAGATGCTAGACTACCCATTTTGGATGCTCATTTTAAAAACATAAAAAAGGTAATCATATATATATATATATATATATATATATATATATATATATATATATATATATATATATATATATATATATATATATATATATATATATATATATATATATATATATATTGATTACCTTTTTTATGTTTTTAAAATGAGCATCCAAAATGGGTAGTCTAGCATCTAGAGTGGGTAGATAGATGTCTAGGGTATGTCCCATATATTATAGAAATTAATCAGAATGTCCTTCAAGACCATGGTGATTTATACTCATGATTTTATTATTGTTTTTAAACACTAGGAAAAATGACCTATAAATCTAATTTACAACCCAAAAATTTAAGTGACCTCTTTACTAGTCCAAAAAAATTACCAAAACCAAATTTAAGAAAATGGAATATTCTATAATTAGCAAAAATTAACCACTAAAAAAACCCTACCATTATCTTACAAATTCTAATACTTATGTTGATATCTCACATAGTGTTTTTGATATGCTATTCAACATAACATTTTTATAACACAAGTATTTAGGGACTAATATGACATGTTTATGTTTTTTTTTTTAAATTTTAAAAAGGGGTAAAAATAATATTAATAAGTAAAGAAAATCATTACAAGAAGAACGGGGGGCAAAACCCCCCCCAAAAAAGTAGCAAAAACTAAAAAACTAGGCACACACCTAACTAGACAATATTATGAACCTCCCTATCAGCCTGAAAAATTCTTTCCAAATTAGAACGCAACATCAGGGAGAGAGACCCCCAATCCTCAATGTTTCCACCATCTAAATGGTCTGACACCCATTTAGCCAAAAAATCTGCTACCCTGTTCCATTCATGTGGAATGTGAGCAAAAGTAACGATATCCATAAGCAAGCAAATCCACAAAATCTGTGGCACACTCAGAGATAGTTACCAGTTGACGTCCACCACTTTCCTCTTAATGAGTAGGTTAATCTAGACTTGAGAGTCTAATTCATAGATAATCCTACGCCAACCTAATGCCTAGGTCTTCTCAAGGGCATAAAGAATGGCCTGGCCTTTCATCATGTTAGTGATTTATAGCCCCTCAGGAACCAAAAAAAAAATCACCATACCTTCAGAATCCCTTTCTATCCCTCCAGTACCCATGGGTCCCAGATTACCTCTAGAAGAACCATCTGTATTGATCTTGAGAATCCCACTAGGGGGTGTTGCCACTGACTAGTCTTGAGAATCTGCTCCTTGACCTACTTGCTCTTCCTGACACATGCTGACTTACTAGTTAACTGCTAGAATCCAAGTCACGCCACCACTTGAGTGTCCTATTTGGTCAAAGGAAGGTAGATCATGCTCTTTGCTTAGACGGTTTCCTGGATTATCCCCACCACTTTTTTCCATACTTGCTTCACCATGAACCTCACCCCCCAAAAAATTTGCCTATTTCTCTCAAGCCAGATCTACCAGAACAAAAAAATAGGGCTGCCTAGCCATATGTCCTACAAGAAGGGAATCCTTGAGGGGGGGTTCTCCCATTCCATTCTAGAAATTGACCATAGATTGAGCATGAAAACATGGGCATTGCCAAACATCCCACCAATAATGCCAGAGTTGCAAGGCAAAGGGGCATCGCAAAAAAAGGTGTGCTAAATCCTCCTTGGTCGCTCCGCACATAACACATACTAAAGGGCCTTGGAAACCTCTCTTTCAGATATTGTCCCAAGTCAATCACCTATTTCAAGCTAGCATCCAAGCAAAATAGTTGCATTTAGGCCATGTGAATTTATTCTAGACTTGTCTCCATCAATGCACTTCCCCCTACCCAATCTTTGAAGAAGTAAAATCTGATATCCAAATGTAACTGTGTAAGATCCCTTGGGATTGGGAGACCAAGCTAGCTCATCCTCCTCCTAAAAAGGACTAAAACGATGCTTGGAAAGGATGCTCAACATCTCCTCATTCTCTTCCTGCATCCCATTAATAGGCCAAGTTTTAGGAGCTTTCCAACGAGCTACCTCTACCTATCCTTGTGTAATGTAAACTTTGAAGTCACTCACCCGAGACCAACCAGCATCAAGGAATCTCTGACAAAGGTTCAAAAAATTTGGAAACTAAGAAATGATGGGAGGATAACCATCCCAAGATTCAGACCAAAAGAGAGCCTTAGATCCCTGTTTACAAATATAGAATAAGCCATCCTTGATGATAACAGCCCCTTTTTTAAGAGTACCTCATATTACCGAATCTTTCCCAATTAGTGGATAGTGAGGAATGTCCCTCTGAATGTTTCTAGAGTAGTACTTCTATGAGAGAATTCTGGCCCAAGCCTTGTCTTGTTTGGTGCACCATCACCAATAAAGTTTGGCCGCTAAAGTAATACCATTTAAGTCCATCTGCCTCAGACCGAGCCCGCCATATTGTTTGGGGCTACAGACAATCTCCCATCTAATAAGGCTCTATTTAGTGGAGTTTAGACTACCAGCCCATAAGAATTGTCTGGTAACCAAATCAAACTCCTTAATGATTCCCATCGAGGCAACCTAGAGCATACACCCATAAATAGGTAAAACCTGCACCACAAATTGGATAAGTTAAACTTGGCCCACAAAGGATAACCACCTGTGTGTCTAATGATTCACTTTCACCCAAAATTTCTCCAAAATATTCTACCAAGATTCTTTGGATGTACAGCCAGCCAAGATAGGGATACCCAAGTAAATCAAGGGGGAGTCCCAATCTAAAAATGTAGAGTCCTCGCTATCCACTACTAAATAGGGCCCAGAGTGTTGAAGAAGAAGATGGATGACTTATCTTCATTGACCTTTTGTCTTGAGGCCATTAGATAAACATCTAACACCCTGCATAAATTAACAACTTCAGTCATTGTGGCCATGCCCATAAGGGCAGTGTCATCAACAAATTATAGGTGTGATTGTGCTGGTAATTCCCCTCCCCATCACCATCCTTGGATATGTCCTTCCTCTCTTTTCCTACTGATCAACCTCCCCAAACCTTTAGCAAGGAGAAGAAAAAGGTACGGAGACAGAGGATCACCTTGTCACAGCCCTCTTGTAACACCAAAAAGCTTTGTGTGTTCTCCATTGATAAGCACTGAAAAGGAAGCTGAAGAAATGTAGCTCATGACCCATTGAGTCCATTCATCTGCAAAGCCAAAAGCACTAAGAACCTTCTGTAGGGATGACCATCTAACCCTATCAAAGGCTTTGGCCATGTCCAATTTAATGAACATCACCTTATCTTTTGAGCTGGCCATGGAGTGAATGGACTTAACAACAATAACAATACCATCCAAGATTTGCCTACCTTCCATAAAACCACTCTTCTCTTCTAAGATCACAGCACTCAGCCCTCTTTTTAACCTATCTGTAATGATTTTAGATATAATTTTGTAAACAACATTGCAAAGGGATATAGGGTGGAATTGACTTAGCCTATTAACACCTTCGCATTTGGGTATGAGAGAAAGATAGGTCGCATTTGTAGCCTTAAGCATTTGCTTATTCCACTGATATTCTTGGACAACAGTTAAAAGGTCAAGTTTGATGATATCCTATAATTCTTAGTAGAATTCAACTGGGAAGCCGTCAGGTCCAGTCGCTTTCCCTTTTTTTCATCTGAATAATGGTTTCCTCAAGCTCTCCAAGTGTGATTGGTTTCATTAAATTTTCATTCATTTCACGTGTCACTAATGACGGAATGCAAAAGATAACCTAAGCTTCTTCCAGTGATTCCCCATTAGAATCTTCCCTGAAGAGAGTAGAGAAGTACTGCACTACCTCCTCTGAAATCGCTAGAAAGGAGTTAAGCCGCTCACCTCTTTCATTGACCAGGGCCGAAATAAAATTTCCATGTCTCCTGGCTTTGGTTGAATTGAAGAAAAAGGATGTATTTCTGTCCCCCTCCTAGAGCTATTCGACCTGAGCTTTCTACTTCCAAAAAATTTCCTCTCATAGCTCACATTCCTCTAGGTCTTTCACAGCCTGTGTTTCTTCTTGTAGTAAGTCTTCAGTCAATCCTTCTTCCCTTATTATTCTCATGATACGATCAAGCTTGGTTTGTGTAGTAGCCTTAGAATGGAAAATGTTCCCAAAACTTTGGTGATTCCACTGCTTGAGCTTGTACTTCACATATTGCAGTGTTTTGGCAAAAATGTACATCATTGTACCATGGGTAGGCCTACCCCAATGCCCCCAATTGGCAACACACTCATGTAGAAATTGATCCTGCAGCCACATGAGTTGAAATCTAAAGGAAGGAGAGCACGGGTGATACTGTGAGACACTATTAAGCTTGATGGGCCAATGGTCCAATCCTCTCTAGTCCAAAATTTCAGACCTCGTAGACCACATACCTCTAACCCAAAAAGCTAAGACCAAAAAATGGTCAAGTCTCTCAGCTATGTAATGTTTCCCACTCCTATAGTTGTTCCAAGTAAACTATCCATTATTGGGCCTGACATCAACTAAATTCAAAATTTCAATGTAGTTGCATATTAGCAAAGCATATGGGTCCAGCCTTGATGTACCGCCACTCTTTTCAGTCAAATAAAGAATAGCATTAAATTCACTTGCCATAATCCAAGGGTGGAAGGGGGCTAGGCTATGGACAAAATTTATGTGGCCCCATAAGGAGTTTTTACATAGACAATCATTGGGAGCATAGATATTGGAGAAGATAATGACTTCCCCCATCTCAAAGCTAGAAGCAATCATAGTCATGGATTACTTAGAAGTCAGCCAACCTATGAGGCCAATCTTTCATGGGTTTCAAAGACAAGCTAGTCATCCTGAGTATCTAATAACGCCAATGCATTGACATTATCCTTGCCTCCATAACTTGGGTGCTAGTTTGGACATGTCTTCAACTAAAAGCTTAGTCTCTTGCAAGAAAAGGACATCTAGCCTATGACTTTTAATCAGGTTGTGAACATCATTTTGTCTGGGGCTGTTGTTTAAACCCCTTACATTCCAAGATATTATAATCATTTTAGAGGGTTCAAAAAGTGTGCATCCAGAGTCTTTACTGACCCCAACTCCACCAAAGTCTCTCCCATTAGCTTGATCTTTTCCAGGTCCTTTTTTCTACCAGGCTTGCTATATTTCTCTCCCCCTCCTTTCTTAAGGTATTTTTGTAGAAGTCTGAGATGAGGAGAAGATTTACTACTTCTTGCTACCCTTGAGTCCCCAATTTTCTTGATAAGGGGCATATTGCCATCTTCTTTAAGGGGAGCAACTGAGGAAGTCATTCCTTCTAAAATTATCAGCTATTGGTCCATATCCATATGACAATCTCCAACATCCTATGTTTCAATTAAAGCCCCTGAAGCATTGGTCTCTTAAGTTGGTCCCTCAATCCCCTGGTCCAAAATCATCAACCCGAGATTCACCTCTTACTGATTAAGGTCATCCAATATTTCAAATCTATTGAGTGAGTCATCTAATTGTCTTTCCTTCAAGGACCATTTTTGGCCTCTATTTCTATATCAGCCTTTAACCGGCATAAAACCATCAGTTCAGGCACCTCACCTAGAATCAGACCCCTTTCCTTGTCAGTACTAGGAGTGTGAGTAGATTTAGCTAGCTGAGGTGCAGTAGATTTTGAGGTGGGACACCATCGCTACAAATGCCCATAATCATGACATAAATGATAGCAGAAGGGAGGGTTTCATAATCTAGCTATTGTACCCATGAAAAAGGGCCTGCACTCATTTCAACAGCATCTGGTAATGGCTTGCTAAGATCAATTTCAACACAAATGTAGGCACAAGTCATTACCTTTTTCCCTAGGAGTGACATTGAGGAACTGACTAGCCTTCCCAGCAAGGATGTAAGCAATTGGAGAGTGTCTTCTCAGTAGCATTCTACCAAAAAGTGGGGCAGACGCACCCACATCGGGACATAGTTTGGTAGTTCCTCTAAAGGTATGAAACTAGCATGACAAGGCTTGATAAACAGTCCCACTTGATTATGGAAGTAAGGACCTCTAGCAAAAACTCTTTGACAATCTGTTATACAGGTAAAAGTGACCATGAAATAGCTATTGGCCAGCAATGTAATATCCATTTCTCCTTTCGGTGCCCACGTCCTCTGTGCCCATGCTTCCAAGAATAATAGTGACATCCTAAGCCCTAAAAACTTGTAGTATAGGGAGTGATTGGAATAGTATTCAATGTCTTCAGCAATCATTTCCATTGGTATAACTATCTTGGGCCTCTCCTTGCATCTTTCTAGATAGCTGTTGACTTTGGGGATGCACATACTTGGTTGTTCAAGAGCAGCAAAAGAACCTAAAACTTGCAAAATTGGATCCTTCCCACTGCTGCACACTCCTTGGGATGCCTGTTGCAGTCCAAGCACTTCCCTATAGCTGCCCCCTACTTTCTACCCTATCATGCCCTGCCCTATCGCACCCTCCTGCTCGCCTTCATCCACCGCACCTATGACATGTTTATGTTAGTTTTTTACATCTCATTACTTCATTTATTTAGACTAGCTTAATTTAGTATACTTCATGTTTGATTCTTCATCCTATTTGTTGAACATGTTCCTTTGATTTTGGCCATGGTTCCCTGAGTTTTGATTGTTTGTTTGTTTATACATTTACACATGCATTAAAATTTTGTGTGAGGAATTTGAACATGCCTCTTGTTTCTTGTCTCTGTAGATCAGTCTTTGTGTGACATTTGAGTAATCTTGCATGTGTGATTGATTGTTTTTTGAGTTCACTATCTTATATATTTTTCCATGAATTTTATCATGCATATTAGGGCTTGTTATATATGTATACCATGAGATTCATTGATATATCTAATTCAACATGACACTACTATATGCCTATTTACTATAAGATTCATATAGATACAACAGACTTGTCTTATCCTTTTAATATAAGGTGCTTATCAATTTTACAATCCCCTTACCTTGAGAGAGGTGGGGGGGAAGGGCATGTAGTAAAATACATGACTCCACATTCATATGATAGACATAATGAACAAAATTTGATTTAATTTACACAATTTACATGATTCATATAAACATTTGGGATATAATTGTATGCATTGGACATAAATTTGGGATAAATATATTCATATTTGTGATATATATTATATACATGTTATAGTTTAGACACTACATTTTGATAGATACTTCATCTTGAGACATATTTTAGGTGTTCATGTACCAAATTATAGGTACACTTTCAATATTATATATACATTTATGCACCTACCTTATCGAGATGAAATGGAATTTTATCTATTATGGTAGTTAGATCCTTTTTAATAGTATGATCAAGATATTGTGACTTGATGGAATTGGTACTATGATTCTATTATTTTTAGATGATATGTTTACACCATTTAACTTGGGTGAGATTGGATAAAGTAGATATATTTTTTACACTTGAGTTATGCTCTTGATGGACTTGGTATAATTCATCCTTATACTAAATTGGAGGCATGATCACCCTTAAATACTCAATCTTCACATTTTTAAGTTTCATTTGTGAACCTTCTTTAATGCTTCAGCTAGGAAGCATGTTTACCAAGATAATCTACCAAAGAGAAACATGGTTTCATCTAAACACAGGATTACTCCTTCCTTTGTATCATTCTTTCAAGTATTTTAAATTTATTTAATTTTATATTATATGAAATAATTACACATATACCATGATCTTGGTTTAAGTTAATTCACATACACATAATTCAAGGTGTATCAGGGAAAGATATGGTGTGTTGTACACACCCTAGTATAGTTTTTTTTTAACCTAGTAATTTCATCTTTATGCATTAAAATATTAAAGGGGAGTAATGTAGATGATTAAATATGGATTAATATGTTACACTAGTCTTGTTCACTTTAAAAATATATCTCAGGGATCTACCCTTCATTTTCAACTTTATTGTAGCCAAATAACTCGCACTTGCCACCTCACTAGGTCTAATTAATTAATTTTTAGTCTAATCTTGATTAATCTGATTATATAGATTAAATATAACTATAAAATGCCTAAAATATGATATATATCCTTCATAGTTAGTTTAAAAACCTCAAAAAATTTACTTCATCCTAGGCATTTGCATTTTAGGCAAGACAATAGTATCGACACTATTATCTCTAAAGGACTATTTTGAATAATTTGGACTTATACCCACTAAAGTGGTGTGGAGATTTTTTTTTCAAAAATAAAATTTCTATATTACAAATAAAATGGACTATTTCAGACCATTTGGGCATAGACCATTTCTTAAAAATTAGACTATTTTGAATAATTTGGACTTATACCCACTAAAGTGGAGTGGAGAAAAATTTCTCCAAAAATAAGTTTTATATATTCAAAATAAATTTTAATATTTCAAACCATTTGGGCATAAATAATTTTGAATAAAAATGAATATTTGAATAATTTGGAATTATACGCACTAAAATGGAGTGCAGAAAATTTTATCCAAAAATAAGTTTTCTATATTCTAAATAAATTTGTCTATTTCAAACCATTTGGGCACAAATCATTTTGAATAAATTGGTCCATTTCAAATAATTTGGACCTATACACACATAAGTGGAATGATGTTTCTCTAATAATTATTTTTCTAAATTCCAAATAAATTGGACTATTTAAAACCATTTGGGCACAGATCATTTTGACTAATTTGGACTATATTGAATATTTTGGACGTATTCTATATTCCAAATAAATTAGAATATTAAAAACCATTTGGATAGATATTGTTTCAAATAATTTGTATAATTCCAAATAATTTGGACTTATACCCACTAACGTGGATTGGAGAAATTTTTCTCCAAAAATATTATTTCTATATTCCAAATAAATTGGACTATTTCAAACTATTTGAGCACAAATCATTTAGAATAAATTAGACTATAAATACATGATATTATGATGTTAATTATAATCATTATGACACTGACACCCAAAATGGAAGTCCCAAAAAGGAGACCAACAAAAACTGAGGAATAACCTCAGATACAAAAAGAAATAAGTAGCATACATCACAAAGAGAAATCTAACAAAACATTATATATCATGAATGAATTTGGATCATGTTAGTTTTTATGCAATTCCACAATTATTACTAACTAAGCCATTATGTTTACCAAGTCCATATACACCACAACCCTACAATGAACACCACCCTGTGCCTTAGCATTTTTCACATCCAAAGCATCCAACACACCCCATATTGAATGGAATTTGACAAAATAATAGTCTACTAATAGGGGGGTATTTAAGTCCAATTTATTGATGAAGGGAGTTAGGGATGGTAATGGTTCCATCTAGGAATACATAGAAGGTGTATCAACCTACTTTCCTTCCACCATAGCCTATTAATGATCATGTAGTTAAGCATAATGAGCTTCTAACTCTTAAAAGACACTTATAAAAACTAAATCAAGATAGTTTGAACCAAAAAAATGAAGAGCAAGCCTAGATACCACCTCAAATCTAGTTATCCAACCAATGAGGCCACCCCAAAATTATTTCCATTTAAAGGCCTCTACCACTCAATGATATTCCTCCCTATTTTGGACCACCCAAAGTAGGCTAATAGTAAAACATGATGCCACATCCACATTATTTTTGTTATGTCAGACATCATGAAGGTAATCCTCACCAATAATATTCTAACTTTCTTTAAAAACCTCCACATTTAGAATCTAAAAGATCAGATGGAATCTATAATATGAGACACTATATCAAAAATCCATTTCATGATGGCAATCCTATCAGTGGAGAAAATCAAGAATGAATGTGACAAGGAGATACAAATATCAGTAGTTAATCACATCGAGTGAGTTTCCTCCTATCATGATGAAACACTTTGGACTCGAGGGATTAATATGACACCATGAGTTGAAAATCCATTTACACATGTTGAATCTCTAGTCTACCCAAAATTGAATATAACAAGTCTAATTTTTTTTAGAAAGTCCCATGAATCATAGGTGACATTATAGGTCAACCAAATCAAGTGCCAACCACTAATCATATACATTATCCATCAATACATCGGTCACTTGGTCCACCTCACATTTCATAAAGAAAACTACAAGTTTATTATATTTCTTGAAGCAATGTGATGCTAACCTAGATTCCATTTCATCTAAGAGAGGCCAAATCAGGTGGAGAATGTTGTTGAGTCACTAAGCCTTAGCTTGCTAATTATGAATCACCTCCACTATGAGATTGGAATCTCCTTCAATTATCAAGTAATTAAATAGGCATTGTCTTGTAACTTTTATACCTAGGATAATTGCATGGAATTTAGCTTCATTATTGGTTCTGTCCAGGAGGTTCACCTAGGCAGCATGAGTGAGAGAACCAAAGTAATCTTGAATACTACATCTCACTCCTAAGGCTATTGAATTTCCTCATGTTGCTTCATAAAAAATTAATTTAAAGAAACCAATAAGGGGAGTCCAAGAAGACATAACACATATATGAGATAAACCACTATATACCCTTGACCAATTATTGGGGCATCAACAAACAAATTTAATGAGAGATAGACTTGATAATTATTTAATGGCCATTGAGAAGATCTTCATGAGCAAGTGTCAATATGCTAATAGATCAAGTTGGATAATTTCAAGTTAATCTAATGAAGTATCCACTTCCAAGCTTATTTTATTTTAAACTTGGACCTTATTCAATAATTTCAAGGTATCTCCAACTATAAATTAGATTGCATGAAATGAGACCAAGGTATTACTAAATTAAAATCCTTAAATTTGAAAAAAATGGATTACATTTGAAATAATTCATATTTTATTTATATGAAATTGATGATAATGTTACTACAATTATAGTTTACAATCAATAAATACATTTGAAAGAATCATATTGTGAAGTTACATCCTTATAAATAATGTTTCACAATTGATGGCATGGATTTTTTGGTTTCTACCAAGAATGTGATGATAGAAGCAATTTTGATTATCCAATCCTTTTTGTCTTTCTGAACTCCATTTCCACTATATCTAGCCATAACATAACTCATTTAATTTTTTTGATTTGTAACACATTTTTGATAATTACAATAAATTAAAATCATGTTAGCAATTGAAAAAAAATCTCTAAAGGTCCCTTTAAAATAACTTCATCCAATTTCTCTATATTTATATTTAAGGGCTTAGAATATTTTTTACCCTAAACAAACATGAAATTTAAACTTGTGTAATCCATGGCTTGAAGGAGTAACCTCAAATGATTGTCCTCTATCATTGACCAAAGGCCAACGTGAAGAAAATATTGCAGTGCCACCTTCAAAATTTATTTGTAATTATCTCTAATGTAGTATGCCATATTTTCTATTATATAATCTTATTTTCATCCCATAACATTCATTTCCATATCTTTTGTTTAGTGTAAAACAAATAATAAGTCATCCAAACCTAAAATTAATAATTTTTTAGAAGCCAATTTTAGCTCTTCCTTTGAAACATATGCAATTTGTTTAAAAAAAACAATAATTTATTAATAATATTACATTTTAAGAAATATAACCTAGAAATTTTCTAAGGAAATATTTTACATGTTAGATTGATCATTGATGCACTTTTGATTTGTGTTTTATATTGTAACATATAAATATATTGCATTTCATTTGATGAATTTTTTATTTGCATTTCCTTAAATCTTATAAAGTTTCATATAAACATATAAAAAAATATATGCATGCTCAGGCACATGTAACTATACTCATTATAAATGGGTATATAATTTTTATTACCAGTTTTGTAACATACATATGCATATACATATTTATAAATAATCCTCATAACTTGACCATAACAAACACTTACTATGGATTTGTTAACATAGATGTAACTCATAATATTATGAAACAAAAAAAAATCTGATTACTTATGCAATATATTTATGCCATTTAACACACACACACACACACAAACACGCACACACACACGCACACGCACACGCACACGCACATGCGCACGCGCATGCGCACGCGCACGCGCACACACACACACACACACACACACACACACACACACACACACACACACACACACACACACACACACACACACACACACACACACACACACACACACTTTTTCATCAAATTATTCTTACTAAAAATCATGTATTATCTAAATTGTCTTCAAGACATAATATTTCAAATATTGAGTTATTTTAAACATGGTGAATTCAAAATTTAAACAACATTTCAATGGGTAAATACAACCACATTCAAGTTGACACAACAATAAAATAAAAACACACATCCAAATCCCAATTTGATGCACTATATTTTATTGTCTTCTACTCTCTCATGTCGATAAAGAAAAATTCAAATGGAATATGTTTAAATAAATAAAGATAAATTATATATTATAGTATATGAAATTATATAATTAGACATTCTTTGAAAGGGGTTTTTCACCCTTTTCACCTTTTTATAGTTTGTCCAGCTACATTTTTTCGTTGAACCTTTTGTTCTTTATAATTTGCAAAGTATTATGTAATGTAGTAACTAAAAATTCTCATCATCATTTTATTTGATATTTATATTTAAAAAAGTATTTTTTTGTAAATTTTTACCTTGTGTTACTTTTGTGGAGGCTTCAAGCTCATAGCAGTGTCTTGGTTTGTTTTGTTTGAGACACAAATTTATAGAGTTGTGCTGGGAATTATTTTAATTGAGACATAAATTGATGAAATTTTTTGTCAATATTATAAATAATTGATAAATATAAAATTTTATAATTCTAAAAATATGCATGATCTTATCCTACATTCTTCAACTTGCAATTTGTCATGTACATTGATTTGATTTTCCATTATTATTGTTTATTCACTTTTATTCAATGCCATATTTTCTACACACTCAAATATTGCTACTTTGTTAGGCTTGAAAAATAAAGCATATGCACTAAAATATTATTAAGATTTGTTATTTGAAAAATAAATAATGATTATAGAATAAATTAAAAATTTTATGCACCTGGTATTGATCGAAATGGTTGTTTTGATATTGGTTGCCATGAATCTATCAAACAATTTTAAAATTCAACGTTAAAAATTATTTGTTCTTTAGTTTCTATAATGCAAGATAAATTCCTATGCATTTTCATAAAAGCACACACCAATCTAGATATTGTATACACCCATAACACATCAAATGTATCTAAATTGTTGAAATTATAGATAAGTATATCTAAAAATAAGTTATCTAATTCATTTTAGAATGGCATTCCTTTTTTTTGTGAACCAATTATTTGAAATGTTGGTATGTCTTTACTGATGTTAACACCTTCCTCCAATTTACTTTGTGGTGAATAGAGGATGAAATATTGAAGATAAAAATTTCCTGAATCTTGACAAAAATTGTACCTATAATATGTGTTCAATTAAATTATCATTATCTGGACCCTAGAGTATGACACCACTATTTTGCATATAATGGAAAGGACCAACACATAACTTTCTAAGATAGTTATGAATGCCATAGAAATGGTCAAGTTTTTTAATGATGAATATATTTAAAGCCTTACAATAGCTTTATTGATCAATGCCTAAATAAATAGGCAAATATTTTCTTCCTCTAGAATCTTCAGTGACATCCAAAAGATCAATAATCATCAAATCAACATTCACACCAACAATTAACATTTCACTAAAATATTCTAAAATTGATGGCCAAAGATAAGGTATGTAATGGAAGATAAACATTTATGTATTTGTCCTAAGAAGCTATGCTCCATCACTATCTAGATATTTTATCAATATGCTTATTGAATATGGAGATAATAATTCCTAGATTTTTTTTATTTTTTGAAATACTTTCATTTAAGAGACATAAATATTCAAACATTTTCATAGAAATTCTATAACTCTCCATTAATTTTTTAAGTGTGATTATTTTTCTACTGGAAGTGTTAAATAATGATTGGTGAAATAATCTATAATTTTTGATAATATGTTACTTTATAGCTTCACTTTTTTTCACCAAGTGTCCATGCTATTGTGCCTAGGGGTTTTCAATAAGGAAATATACCCTTTTTCTAATAAATCTACTAGTTCTATTTTTTGCTTGTCTTAAAGAAATTGCAAATTTATTAGTACTATTATACTAATAAGATTTAAATCTTGTTTATTTGAACCTAGAAAATTACCACTTTAAAACAAATCAAACACCCTATCAAACCAATCCAAAGGGGTTATTCCATGATAAAAAGGCATTTTATCTCTTTCAATTATTGTGTTAAGCAGCTCATGTGTGAAAACAAGTGTCTATATTATTCATGTATTTTTTATACATATTTTTCCTTGTTTTGAGATTATTCTAACCTCTTAGTTGGATAAGTCACGTGCAGATCAAACTCTTTTTATAAATGAAGCTTCATTTGCTTCATTATATTGGTTACATATTTTGTGAACAATATTGCATGAAGTAACTATTTACAAAAATCTTACCTTTATAATATAGTATTTTTTTCTCAGTGATAGTGAATTGCATTCCCCATCTGAAACAATTCTCTATTGTGCTATAATTGTGTGTTAGCTATTTGTAAGTTTGAACCTTACAATTTTATTTTGATTTTATAATACATTGAATATTATTTGTATTAAAAGGAATTAACAAAACATCCTTAATTGGAACCTCTTTATGTTTTATGGATGAATAAATTATAGTATTCACCTGTATACCATTAAAATTTATTATTTTGATAGCATACCCCGATTTACAGAGCTCTACAGGAATGTTCAAGGTGTAATTACTAAAGGAAATTACTAGGTATAGAATTCACTGTCTGATAAGAACTTTGGTCCAAAAAAAGTGTATCAAATTTTTGTTTGTTATTACATTTCTCCATTGGTGTGAGTAATTGTATAGCCTTTTTCAAATCTACATATAAATATGTTGCCCTTTCTCATTTTGTTTTCTTAAATGTTTTTTATGTCATGATTGTAGGGTATCTTAAATGCATATTTAAATGGTGAAAAGTAGAAGTTGGTACCCCTTATTCATGTTTTTATTTTAACATATTTTTATTCTAAGGACCAAATTGCCTCTATCTATTAACCAATACATTTTAAGGTTTTCATAGTTATTCAAATGAAATCCAAAAGTTTCACAAGGATAAACATTCATTTTTGTCAATTTTATTTTACCAGGTGTAATTTTTTTGAAATTAATTATAACATGATGGATAAATTCATCTTGTCTATTCCATACCTCTAGTTCAAATTGAATAGAATCTTGATGTTCATCCTTATCACAAGTAAATATTATTCAAATCCATGAATAATTTTTTTCAGATAGAGTGCTAAACAAATAAATATCTCCAATCGTATTTGTTGGAATAAATAACTCAAAATACCAATCAACAAGAAGAATTTTATCACTAGCATAAAATGGATGATGGTGATGTGGATTTAATTTTAGTTTTGGTAGTTTAAATAATATGATATCTATTTTTTTTATTGAGGCCTTCTTCTACCTTTTAAGTACGATAATATCTTTCTCACCTGAACACATTCTACAAAGCCATTGAAATGATTTAATTATTGATCTTTTATAAAATCCAATTTGCATATTGTATCACTTACAAAATTACTTGTGATTAACTAGTCATTAATTATACATCAACAAATGTGAATTAACTTGGACTTAAGTTAAAAAGGTATGACCAAATTTAAATATAAAATACATATTAAATATTCATAATATACAATAACTTGGATATAAATTAAAAAGGTATGACTAAACTAAAAATAAATTATATATAGAGAAATGTAAAAATTATTCAAAAGGTATTTCCTAATAGCTAACTCTACATTTACAAGATATCAGACACTTACTAAAGATATCATAAAAGTATAAAACCATACTTACTTAGGGTTTTGACTTAGTGAGCTAGATGTAATTTAAAAAAATAGTCACTACTAAGATATATTTTTCACTAATAAACATGTCGAATGTATCTCCTAGGAGATACCTTCAATGTCCCATTGAATTTATGACAAGGCCCACAAAAGAATATGATAGCCAAAGTATGATTAACCAAAGGAAAGTGGAGGACATTTGAAATACATATTTTAAGTGTGCCAAGGATTATAGGTAAATAAAAATACAAGCCAATATAAATTGATAAGCAAAGGAATCTACAAACATTTATTTTAAAGGAGAAAGAAGAGGGGGAAGTATGTTTCAAATATTCAACTTAAGGGGTTCGAGGTGAGGTGTTATATTGGACAAATGTGGATGATCTACCATCTAAGTCTTCATCATTATTTCGAAAAGATAAGCCATCTCATGCATAAAGGATTAGAAATAAAAACTTGTCACAATTGAGAATATGATGTACAGATCTTACATTAGGATGCATATCAATTAACAATAAATTCTTACACACAAGATAAACTACAAGAATATTCAAGATATTCCATTCAATAAATTCTTGAAATTCAACAACAAGAGTCAAAGGGTGATTGTATTAAATTTTTTGATGACTTGGATAAGTTTACAAAAAATGTCATAGTTACTACCAAGAACCAAGAACACACACTAAAAAAAAAACTTACAACTATTCATGTATCACAATTTAAGAGAATTTGGTGTTGGCCTTAAGCCTAGAAAAATTATCTTCCATTAAAGGATGTTTACTCAAATACATTTACATTACCACAACACATGAAATATTTAAGTACATTTAATTCAAGATAGAAAAGGATCTTTATATGGAATGATCTCAACAAGCCACTAAGTAAGGTTTAATGTACCTAAATAAGGTGAAATAAATCTTAGGGAAGTGCCCTCACGCATTATTTGTAGAAGTGGGTGGGAAATATTTCTTTCAAGAGAGTCTTAAAATGGACTAAATTTCTAAGACCTAGCTTACAGTTGATTGTTCTATCAAAATTCCCATCAACAAGTACCTTCAAGCTATCTCCTAGGAGATAAATTTCAAACATGCACAAGAGTGAAAATTTCCTTCAATGTATCTCCTAGGAGATACCTAAAGTTACCCATAAAGGTATTAAAAGGGTATTTCAAGGCCCACAAAGGAATCTCTTAGGATATACCTAGAAATAAATTTTCAATGGTCATTCACTCAAGGGGATGTTTAATGTATCTCTTAGTAGTTACCTTCAACATGCACATGAGTGGAATTTTCCTTCACCTTGAAGTAACTACTTGAAGGGCTTTGTAATACATTCAAGGGTACCTTGAAGTTATTTCTTAGGAGATACCTTAAAATTACCCATGAATGTATTATAAAGGTTTCAAACATTTTTTGATAAAGTTAAAAGACTTTGAACCCTATATTTTGATTCTCCCAGATCCCTATAAGTATTATACTTGACATACCTTCATTAAAATGGGATCAAAAAATATACCTTGAAGGGAATTGTCACATATTCTAGGGAATGTTAAAATTATCTCCTATGAGACACATTCAACATGAATAAGAGTGGAAATTTTCTTAACTTTAAATCACTGATGAGTGATACCTTGAAGGGCCTTATAATACCTTCAAGTGTACCTTCAAGGCATCTCCTAGGAGATACCTTTAAAAAATGTGCAATAGTGAATTCAAGGTATATATCCTAAGAGATACCTTTAAGTTACACATGAATGTATTACAAGGAAATAAAAGTTTTAAGTGTTTCATGCACCCACTCTCTAGAGACCTACCAGGTGGAACTTGGTAATTTTTGTTCCATGATTTTACTTGGTGAATCCCTTCCACGCATTTTGATCTTAGATACTTTGCACTCTTCATATCCCACAACAATTTAGTTCTTTAGCATTTTATTTTGGAGGATTTTTTTTATAATAGAGTATTCAATAATTTAGGGTATGGGACCCAAAGATGCACATTTTGGTATTTAACAAAAATGTTTGAAACATTTGTTTGGGATGTTCACAAATAGTGTTATACCCTAACTCTCAAATTATGAATACCAAAATATTCATCAATCGATAAAATAAAGTAGAAAAATAAATAAAACAAAACTTTCTAGAGGGAAATGATGTGGCACTCCTACTAAATGTCAATAATGCCTAGTGGCATACCCACCAAATGGGGTGGAAAAGTTCATATTAAGCAAACAAAATGAATTTATAGGCTTTAGACATTAATGTCACATGAACTAAAAATAAATACTGAAGCTATATCAAAGTAATTCAAATGATGACATGCCTATTCGATCTCAATCTAACTTATGAATTAACTTACTCTCCTATGATAGAGCCCTAAACACTAGTGACTTTGATTGAACAACATAATTAAGAGAGATAAATGATTGAATTATAAACCAATACCATCATAACTATAGAATTTGGAATCCTTATACATGTAATTTTATAAAACTCTCCCAACTTTAAGGTTATCCATCAAGGATTCTACTGAGTATATAAACACACTCTTTGAACTAGTTGTATTCAATAACAACTATAACAACTACTCTGCACTATGGGACATCATACACTAGGGTGACATGCACACACATGATGATAACATAAATATAGCCCAATGTCAGTTAGACATAGATCTCCTCCTACTCAGGAGACAATGGATACACTTCATAGTTATGAAGCTAGAAGTGATTATTGTATCAGCTTCCTATGTGACATGTTATTTTTAGGGAATATATCAAAAAGAGTGTACATACATCACCTCAACCATAAATGGTTACAATAATCATCTCTAGAAAATCATCTCAAAGGTACCTCTCTCTTCCTATAATAGATAACACCTATGATCTACATAGAGTAGTGGCATGTAATAACTAGAAGTCTATCGAGAAGGTGCTTAGGAGTTGATTTCTCCCTAGAGAGGAAATCAACTTGAAAGATAAGCAACCCACCCTAATAAAATAATTTAGAATTGGAATTAAGATTAGATGGACCTATTGCAATGATTATTTGGATACCCTACCATCAAATTCCTCTAATTGAAATGGGATCCATAATTGAATTTGATGAGGACATCATAATTGACCTTTACTCTAGGATAGGTGAATGGAACAAGGTTACAAGAACAAATTCTGCATAAAGACAAGAGTCTTATAAGAGGCCACTTTTTCATGATGTTTTACTTAATCAACATAGTTCTAGGGACTATCTACATCATCAATGACTCACTTTGGAACCCCCTTCTATAATTTATAATGAACAAGACATGTGAATCTTATTCTTTGATGCATATATATTATACACTTGTAATATTGTGCACATTATTGAAGATGTTTACTCTTGGGTATGGATGGTCATCCGTGAGTCCTATTTGCCTAGGATATCAAAGAGTATCATTGATACACTAAAGATAAGGGGATACTACTAGTTATACCTTGATTACATAGTCATCATGGTGATTGGCCATAAGGTTACACCCATGCAACTCCTTAATTATGTCTTAGATAAGCTAACAGAGAAAGAAATATCCTGTCAATTATGGTGGAGCATAGATGAGGATATGCATAATAATAATAATAATAATAATAATAATAATAATAATAATAATAATAATAATAAATCCTACCTTTATGGCTCACAGGTAATCATTAGAAGAATGTGTTACAACACTAGGAAGCCCTTCTATGAGGCTAAAATATACAAAGAATCCTATTCCTTGGCTTTACTATTGTACAAGGACAAAGATCCTAAAGGATAAATGTAAAACCACATTAAGGGGCTAGGCATTGAATATCAACATGATAATTTTGATCATGACTTCTTATTCCCTAATGCTCTGAATGATGATCAAGTATTGGAAAGGGAACAATTAGTTTAGATGAAGGAGAACCTTTTAAAGCTCATTCAATATGAGCCTCCCCTTTTAATAAAGGAGGCATGAACCAAACTCCTGTAGGATGAATGATGGGACACATCCAATATTTATACTATAAGACTTGCTAAGCTAGTATGAGAATAAGGGAAATATTTTTGAACATCCCTTACAACATTTAAGGAAGTAAAGAAGGAACTCAGGGTGTTAGATACCTCTTTGGGAGGAAAATAGGATGAGTCCATCTACCTAGATTTCTCAGACTTTGAGGGCCCTGACCAAGGTGGAGTTTCATCTCCAGTAGAGATTCCTTTTATTTTTACCTCAATCACACAATCATCTCCTTCTATATCTTTTAATAACACCCTTTGTTATATAATGAAGCCAAGGCCTCAGTCCCTTCCATAGAGCCCACACATAGAGGGACCTTTGGTGGAACTAGCTACACATGAGCCAATTGGATATGATATTTATGATGATGAGGTAAAATTATAAAGATTAAAAATATTGAGCCTCTAAGACTCAAAAGGCAAGGCAATATTACATCAGAAGACATCAAGTGAGCTGACACCCTCTCCAATTTATATCACTCTTATTATTTCCCATGTTTCTATTCCTGTAATTCATTCATTTGTTCCCATTTCATTCACCACTCCTAGTCCACCTCCACTCTTGGTTCTCAAGGTGGTGATTGATCCCTCCTCTACCTTTATATCCCCTAATTCCTCAATTTTTATGCCTCTAATTACTCTTCCCACATCCACTCTTACTATTCCTACTATAATCCCTTCTACTATTTCTCCATTCCCCTAAAAAACCAAGAGAAAACCACAAATAAGGTGAAGGGATAAGTAGACAATAACCAATTACATGTTACTTTTACATGTTTCATTCTATTAGTTCTCCCCCCAAATATTCCTCAAGAGACAACTATGATAACGACTTAGAAGGCTAAGAAAAAGATGAGGATAACATACATAGTCCATCCACTACCACAATATGATGGAGTGGACTAGTCCAAAATCATATACCCCTCACTCTTTGATCCCCTCCCAGAGTAAAATTTGAATCAAACATCAGGTGAGATAATGGTTGAGACTATAACCTCAAACACTCAACCTATGAACCCATCCCAACTAGTACCCCCATAATGGGCAATAGACGTGTAGTCAGGGGCCTACAAAAGACATAATATTATGATTACCAAACTACCCATAATGAGTATAGTTTTTGAGAAACATATAAGGTGTGATCAGAGTGTGAGGAAGAGGAAAGTGGAAGATGACACTGGTTGAGCTTTCATTCTATAAGAAAGAGAATAAATGTTCATTTTAACCAAGAGGAAAGATTAAGAAATGGGGAAATCCTCCTATATAGAGGATTCAAATCCTACATGGAAATACAAAAATATGTTCTTGTAGAAATACATGAAAGGAAAGAAATGGCATGAAGAGAGATGAAACAAGAAATACAACTAAGAGGACAATGACAAACTATTCATATTCCAACATAAATTGAAATGGATGTCTAAAATACAACATCTAGATTGTACCATACCATTGAGGTTGTTAGTGAAGTGAGGGAAAAATTGTCACCCCACATAGTCGAGACCACAAAATTATTTAATTATTTTAAGATATATCAAAATAATCTCAAATTCCTTATTATTTTTACAACTGACAAGTCAAATGCACATTTGAACATGATCTCACCATTATAGGTTACCAATACACTCAACTTGGTGGCCATTAGAACACAAGAGGCCATGGAATGGGTGGAGGATATTGAGGTAGTAATGCCAAATTATTCATAGCATGAGACCTACTCCTAAAAAATTTAGGATGAGATGAATATTTATTAGGACAAGGATTCAATAAGGAAGACTCATTGGTAGGGCCAATTTTAATCATCTTTTACATCAAGTTTTGGATAATTTAAAATAATACATACAATGGAAGACAATAAAATACATAAAGATAGAGCTCAATTTTGATAGAAAGAAGGTCACTAAAGTTGATATTTTTACATATAAATTTAGGACTACCAAAGTTGAACATGCAAGTCTATTAGATCAAGTGAATAAGGTTCATAGGCTTGCAATCCTTAGCATGGATATAATAAGATATCAATATGACATTAGGCACAAGCACTATCAAGATTGTAAGTGAAGAATAATTTAATCACAACTCCTAGTTCAATGCAAGCATCCACTTTAGTGCCTAAAATAACCTTGTCATCCATGGAAGCACTTGGTCAACCTTTAGAATATGTCCAATTTTGCATGTATACATGCATAGTTTACTCATAGTTTTTATATAGTTATAATGTACATATAAAGTTAATTAAATTATTTTAAGCATGCACATATTTCATTGAATAGGCTATCTTATTTTGACATAAATTTAATTAGACATAAGAATCCAAAGACATGCAATTTTGAGAATAAAATTAGAACTGAGGTTCTAACAACAATATGTAATTATGAGTTTACATACACTTGGAGGATGAAGCATCCCCTCTCCAAGTCTACATATCAATGTAATTTTTCATTCTAAATGGTTGGAATATTTAATCAATATAATAAGAAGTCAATTTTAACTTTCATGCAATTGTGTTGGTGTTTTCTCTTTCCACTTATGTGATTTTAAGTTTTATTTTTTTGGTTGTTATAGTACAATAATTTGAAGTGTACAAAATATATATTAGATCCTGATTATTTTAATCAATGTATGCTAATTTTATATGTGTAAAATATATTCTAATTTAGTATATTTTTTTAAGTATTTAATTTAGAATGTGTTATTGTTCTTAGTGTGTATGAATGCCTTCTATTGGTATAATTTTCTAAGTGTATGTCAGAGCTACTTTAGATGCCTTCTTGGTTTGAGATGTAACCTTGAAATAAAGGGTGTTTAATAGCTACTCTAAAGGAATAAACTTTTATTCAAGACCATAAAGTTTCATATATCATCCATTTTTAGGATCCATAACTATGTTTACTTGTAAGTGTGCAACAACTACAAGTAGTCAGCTTTAGTTTTGAGAGCATTTGTCTACTAATAAACTAACCTAGGAAGTGATAATTTGAGATCACATAACCTTATTTTATACTCTACCATTACCTCATTTTGATGTTTATTTGACTGATATCTACCCACTCTATATTAGTTATCACCCATCCATCTCACACACATAGGTTTGAATTATCCATTACAATTCATTTCACTACAAGAGAACCTAGTTAACAACCTACATGCTCTAATTACTATTCCACCACAAGGTTATTTAACTCATAACTATAAATGATGCTCTAGATTAGAGTTAACCTACACTATAATCCTAAAACATTAGAAGCTACCTCATTTAAACTTCAGTTGGTACATAAGACCCATATCAAGAGAAAGTGTAGTTTTCCTTCACATTGAAGGCACTACTTGAAGGGATTTGTAATGCATTCAAGGGTACCTTCAAGGTATCTCCTAAGAGATACCTTTAATTTACCAAATAAGGTATTATGGAGGTTTCAAATATTCTTCGATAATGTTTAAAAAATTTACCTCATATTTTGATTCTCTTGGGTCCTTAAAAGTAAGAAACTTGGTAACCCTTCTTTAAAATGGGCTCATAGAAGATACCTCAAAGGGTGTTTTCATATATTATAGAGGATGTTGAAGGTATCTCCTAGGATATACTTCAACATGCACAAGAGTATAATTTTCCATCACTTTAAAGGTAGTAATAAGTAATACCTTGAAGTACCTTATAATACCTTTAAAGTATATCCTAGGAGACACCTTTAAAAAATAAGCTATAATGAATTTAAGGTATATCTCCTAAGAGATACCTTCAAGTTACCCATGAATTTATTAAAAGGTATTGAAGTTTTAA
Organism: Torreya grandis; assembly: GCA_037957365.1. Classification (NCBI taxonomy): domain Eukaryota; kingdom Viridiplantae; phylum Streptophyta; class Pinopsida; order Cupressales; family Taxaceae; genus Torreya; species Torreya grandis. The sequence goes on along the minus strand of JARHVA010010377.1, from coordinate 148,539 downwards.
GTGTTTCAAACTCTCATGCTATGGGGACCTAACAGGTAACACTCCCTCAACAATTTTACTCTGTACACTAAATATCCCACATGAATTTAGTTCTTTGGTTTTTTCCTTTAGAAGATTTATTCAGGACATAGTATTTAGGAATTTAGGATATGGGACCCACAAATACATTTTTAAAGAATTATAAATATTTAGAACTTATTATTCTATCACTATTCTTCAAAAACTAGGTCTCCAATTTTACATTTCAATTTATTTTGGTCTTCAAAAATATTTCCTTGGTAGTTTTGCTCAATTGGTCACTCCAACACATTTAGGTCTTTAGTGATTTGGATTGGTAGAATATTTTTTCATGTTTTGGTGTTTGGAAAAAATGTTCAATTTTTTTTTCAAGATTCCCAAAAATATTTTTATACCCCAAATCCTAACTTTTGACTAATGAATGATTCATTATTCAATAAACTAAAGGATAAAAAGTGGTAAAACAACACTTGTCAGAGCATAATGATGTAGCATTCCTAGTAAGTGTCAACTATGCTTTGTGATACATTTAAAGGTAACTTAAAGGTATATCATATAAGATAACTTTCAAACATGCACAATAGTGGATTCAAGTTATCTTCTAAGAGATTCCTTTAATTTACCCATGAAAGTATCACAAGGCAACCAACATTTTTAGTGTTTTGTAAGGTATTATGGAGATACAAAAACTTTATTAGTTTATTAAAAAGGTTTAAGGTTAATTTCACCTCATATTTTTTTACTCTTGGATCCCCCAACATATGAAACTTGGCATCCCCTCATAAAACTGGGCTCATAGAATATTAAACAATTCTTTGGTCTATGGTTTAATGCCCTGGACTTTTGTTATCTCTAGAACTTTGAGATATCAACACGTGGCATGATCTTGCCAACTCACAACCATATAAGGTTCAAGAGTAATGAAAGGTATGAAGCCATATATTAATGAGAAGTTAACACACATCATTATCTAGAGGAACTGACCCTAAGTATGTGGTAATCATCATTGACATCTATCTTAAAGTTGCTGAATAGACATTCAGAGTTAATGAAAGTTTACCATATTATAATTAATTAAACCCACTAAAGCAAATTGGGAATTTCATAAGAAAATGGCTATTTGAACCAAAATTTTGTATCTGCATTAATGGTGTATGAATACATTAAATGTTCACATCTTGTGAATGATATATGAAAAATCTACATCAAATAGGAATTCACTTAGCCATTATTCTCAAGTGAACACTTCATCTTCAATCTCTCATATGTTAAAAATACCTAATTCATCAGAGGTGTTTGTGAATTTGAACCCTTATTTTTGGTATAACTAGATGCATTCATCTAGTTTAGTAATGGCATCAACTTCTAAACAATCTAATGTCCCTTATCTATATGATTTCACTGGCATGATTAAGTACATTGATACAATGTTTGATAAAAGTGCTTTAGATTCCAAATTCCACCATTAATATACACTATGTAATAAGGTATAATTAATAATTCCATACTCATCTCAAGATAGAATTGTACCATCCCACAAGTAGTACATTGATGATTTGTTACCCATCAAGGCACATGGTCTTCATTAGGTAGCTGTGATACCAGAGGTAATGCCATATATAGATCTTATCAAAGATTTGTTTTTCAATGGAAATTTTGTTTGTAATTGATTGCATATAAAGAAAAATAATAAATTTGTTGTGTAAATTGTGGTTAGGGCTATCAAGAAATATCTTAGGTTACCTTCCCCTAAAACAACCTACAATCAAAACTCAGCTAATGTTTAGCTTGAAAAAAATTATAGAGGAGAAATTGAAAGAGTAGTTTGTCAAGGGATATAAATTGAATCACGAAGGGGGTATTACATATAATTTCATCATTAAATTGAGGACCAAGGTTAGGATAACAATGGATCTATTGAATAAATTATAGGGATTTTTTAGCATCTCATATATTCAGGTTGAGTGGGTTTTATTGTTGGACATTTTCGTGACCTCTAATCAATTGGTTGTAATGAGAGAAATTGTTTATGCCAAAATAAATTCCAAAATGTTCTATACAAAACAAAAGGCCATCATAAGGTAGTTCTTACATGATGCCCTATCTATTAGATATTATAATGGGAACTGTTTACAAAAGCTATGGTGATTTGTGGTAACCCTCAAAATATTGTGATTAAAAAAATGAGTGAAGATCATCCATTTACATTCGTTCATAGATATAGGTATAAAACTAAAAATATATGTAATGAAGTTTACCCTAAGATATATCATGAAATCCATGTGAAAGATATTCCCAAGTTTTTTGAGAACATTTTGAGGATAGTCCATAAATGGGGAGACTATTGGTTCTATCCAAATGTCAATGTCATTTATATTAGAGGGACAAGGACTTATTCCTTATTGATACCACACCATATTTAAAATAAGATTATTGAATAATAAATAAATTTTTAGGTTTATAATTGTATTTAAAAGGAACTAGGATAGAGGCATATAACTTATTATTTAATACTTCCATGAGCATCACCCAAATGCAATGTGTGATCAAATCACATTTCAACCAGGCCAACAAAATCAGGGCCAATTATAATATGCAATTGACACCATTCAAAGAATAGGATTTGAGGAAAAGGGTTAGAAAATACCTTTAACAATTTTAGAGAAGAAGAAGGTGCATGTTTCTTATGGGCATGAGGAGTATGACCATGATCCCATCTTTGAAATTCAACTTATGATTTGGCCATATGGAAAAATACATAGCATAATTTGATGTCCATGGTTTAGGCTAATGAATTATAGTATAATCCTTAGGATACCAAGGAAGAATATAAGAGGGAATTGAATCACCAGTGGTAACCATCCTAGCCTCATGTCTCTTAGCAATAGGATCAGCCTCCTTATCCTCTATAATATCCTACAGACGAGTAGCAAACTGACATTGGTGTTCAAATAGAATTTAATCCTCATCTTAGAAGGGATATTTTTAGGGGTCTCTAATTCCATAGGTCCCTTCCTTAACAAAAAATCATAACATCTGAGTTTTGGTTACAAAAAATACAATAGATAGGTTTGCATCTTCTCCAAGTGAATAAAGGAAGAACATTTTTTTGATGACTCTTTTTCCCATTTAAAAAATGTCATACAGGTGAGTCTTCTAGATTTATTTTAAGTTTTTTTCTATTCCATTTCAACTACTCTTTATTCTCCCACATCTACTAAGGCCATCCATTCATCACTTACATCCACTGGTGAGGATACCTTTACTCAAGTTACCTCTACCATTTCACCTCCAAACACCTTTCATCCCACCTCCAAAGAATTTGTTACCATGCCTTCACCACCATCTCTTGTGATACCTTCCATCACTATCGTTCCTTCAACAATGTCACCTTCTATTACACCTTCCAATCCTACCATCATCACCTACCAAAGGAAGACAAAGTATTATCATACTCCTACTAAGATAAAATATTTTTAATAAATACTATCTATTGGTCTATATACTATTGAGGAGTCTCCTAAAAGGTAAAAATTAGAGGAAGTTGAGAAAGAAAATAAAGGAGAAACTTAGGCAGGGTTATTTGTAGAAAAAGAAACAAAACTAGTATCATTCATTAATTAATTGAATGATGAATAAGAAGAAGATACTTTCAAGGAAGTAAAAAAATAAATTAAAATTTAAGAGGATTCACCCAGATGATGAATAGGCATATTTTAAGAAAGCCAAAGCCATGAGTCTTGGAGAGCAACAAGTCCTCATAGAATAACCAAGCCAAAATATTGTTGACATAGTATTTTCTACTATTTATTCATGAAATTTCATTTATAATTCTCTATTTTGTTATATCTCAAGGTTTTGTATGTATTCCTTCTAAGGATTCATCAACTCTTTCCCCTCAATCAATAAAGATCTTAGAAAAGAGGGTCCATTTTAAAGACTAGGTAATTATGTCTATTTTTAATCCTCAGATCCCACCCATTTACAAAATAAAGTTGGTTCAAATAGGATTTCCCATTTTTTAGGCCTCACCAATATCCTCAACCATAATAATAGTGGAGAGAACACTTGGTTTGGTCAGATATATAGCTAATGTTTTACCAAGAAGAGAGTTGTCTCCAGGAGAGATAATTATCCACTAGCCTCTCCTACTTCCCACTAAGATTACTATTTTTATAGTGCCTCTATTAATTATACCTCCTCTTATATGACTCCTCCAACATCTTCATCTCAAATACCAAATCCAAATGAACAAATAGGGGTTCTCATAGTTCCCCAATGGATGAATGACAAAATCTAGTTGTAAGTAAATTGATTACAGTTTCCATAAATTTTAATAATAAGAGTGGGAAAATTCAAAGGGTTATGAAGAAGAAGGTGGTGCACCTTGATACAAGTGAGGAGATAGAGTTTGATCAAAGAGAAAATATTTTTTCTCTTGTAAAGAAATTGAATAAGAATCCAGCAGACCCTAAAGAATATATTGATAACTTCAATGATTTCATTGATTCTATAGGGGAAAACTTGAAGGAAATGCACCATATGCATCGCATTGATAAGGAGGAAAAAAAATACAAATAACTTAGGCCCACTATGAAATTATTATTGATGTTCATAGGGCATCCAATAAGTTGTATGATATTTTGTATAGTATTCGGGCCTCTAGAGAAGCTACCCAACCTAATCGGGTAAACATCACCAAACTATGGCACAAATTAAATAATTTTAAAAGAGGTATAATTTATTTATTTATGTTTAATAATTAGTTCTTTCAACCATTTGAATTTAATGTGTGATGTGGTTCTTGAATTATGTGATTAAAAAAGAGATGTGTCTCTTGGTTGGCTTAATTAGATGAAGGCATTGTTCGGAATCTTTACAAGTTATGAGAGTGAGGCCTTGAAAAATTTAGAAGATATGAGGGTTACTAAGGTGATTAATCGTACTAGTGAGTTGGTCAATAATCTTTATTTGGGAGCCTCCTTCATAAAGTAGTAGACATTTTTAAGGAGTTGGAGGAAACCATCTATAGAACCAATGAGGAGGTTTTACACCTAGTCAGTTTTTCTATGAATAGATTAAATAAGTATAGAGCATTAATATATGTCTTTAATATCCTTGAGGAATAGAAATATGGGTTACTGGTTGAAGCATGTATAATTATTAAGCCTTCTTTGCTCAATTTTGATATTGTAAACAAAGAATTTGAGGTAGGGGTGCATTATTGGAGAAACTTAAAAGATAAAGAGAAAGAATCATATTTAGTTTTGATTACTCATCCATTTTTAAGTGTTACTAAAATAGCTATGGACTCTCAATATTTTGGGTTTCTAATAATACAAACCCCCATAGGTTCGGTGTTCGTTCCACCCATAGTTACTCTTATGACAATTTCAATTTCTTCTACAACTCCTCCTACTAGTGGGCAACATCAACACAATGATTTGATATGTTAATGTATATTTAAAGTGGAACTATAATTTTTAATCTATTTATTTTATATACATATTTTAAATTTGCTATAAATTCTAAATGTAGACACTTCTATTGTGCATGCATCTTTTGCATGATCTTGAGCATGTGGATCTATTTTTGGACATGTAATTTTAGGCAAAGCTTGAAGAGATGAGTTCTTACCATCCTAAGCTTATAAATACATTTAACCTCTTTGTTAAAAAGAGAAAATAATTTTGGTTATTTAGACTAATAATAAATCTAAAAGAGTTTTGATTGGCTTTGTTTTTATGTGTAAAACTTGATTCTTCTCCAATTATGTGGATTAATTGAGATGTTCTATGATTACGATAACTTAGTTCTTATAGTTATGTATGATTTATCCATTTTAAATACATTCATTAATTTAAATCCATAGTTGATTTGAATATATTTTTAATGCTAATCATAATCCTTCTTGAAGATGTGCAATATTAGTCTAACAATTTAGCAACCTTTAAATGTCTAAGTATACTATATTTTATTATTGGTGAGTTATAGAATATTTAACACTTTGGATTTTACACATTCAAATTTTTTACTTAGGAAATCAAAATTATTCATTTTCTATCTATGCATCAAGAAAATTTCCTTCATCTAGAAGGCACTACTGGGTGATAACTTGAAGGGCATTACAATAACTTCAAGGTATATCTTAAGAGATACCTTTAAAACATGCACAAGAGTGTATTTATCATTCAAGGTGTCTCCTATGAGATAACTTAAAGTTACCCAGGAAGATATTACAAGGCCCTTGAAGGCATCTCCTAGGAGATAGCATGAAGGGCATTGTCATACATTCAATGGGATAGTGAAATTTTCCTTCACATTGAAAGCACTGCAGGGTGATAACCTTAAGGGCCTTGTAATATCTTAAAAGTATCTCCTAGGAGATACTTTTAAAACATGCACTAGAGTGGATTTATCATTTAAGGTATCTCCTATCAGACACCTTCAAGTTACCCACTAAGGTATTACTAGGCCCTTGAAGGCATCTCATAAGATATACTTCAAAGGGCATTGTCATACATTTAAGGGGATGTTGAAGGTATCTCCTAGCATGAGTGAAACTTTACTTAATCTTGAAAGAACTAATAGGTGATACCTTATAAGGCCTTATAATACCTTCAAGGTATCTCCTAGAAGATACCTTAAGTGACATTGTACATTTTTAATGTGTTCTTCATTGATTGGACTAATCGTACTAATGATGAATTTAAGTGTTTGTGATTTGATGATGTAGGTGAATGGTATAACTAAGTTATTATAAAACATTGAGTGAGCTCAGGGAAGAAACCTTAAAAAAAATTCTTAGTATTATGGGTATGATAAATTTATAATGTTTTATTACCCCCTTAATGTTGTGTCGATATAAATTAGGTTGGATTATATTCTTTATTATAAATTGAGGATCAACCTTGATATTTATAAAGTGAGCATCAACACTATTGTATTTTATGATAATTTAGAGTATTATCTATTTATATTATTATTTTTACATAAGGATGTTACACAATCTCACTCCATTACTTTCTTTTTTTAGAGTATCACCATATTAATTATTGACATCCTTCAAAAATTACATAGGACTTTAACTATAATACCATATCATTTTATTTAATGTGGAAACTAAGTTATTTATGACAAGAAAAAATCATGAGACAGAGCTAAAATGGAAGGAGAAATTAATATTTTTAGAAGCTAAACCTATTCATATATTAGACTTTCATAAAAGTAAAATTCTCCTCCTCTAGGTTTAAACTCAATTTTGATGGAGCTTGTAGGAGCAATTCTAGGGCTTCTGGTGTAGGGTGTGTGCTAAAATATTATAGTGGATTTTTAATCAGAGTAGCCTCAATCAAAATTTTAGATAGAACTAATAATGAAGTGGAGGCTTAAGCTTTGATTGTAGCTTTGGAATTAGTAGTGGAGTGTGGCATTGATTTTATGATTATTTAAGGTGACTGATAATTAGTGATTGAAGATTTAATTAAACATAAGGCCAAAGTATGAAACACTAATAACATTTTGGCTAAATATTGGTAGCTTTTTAGTCACTTCAAGTAATGGAAAGGTGATCATTACTTCTAGGAGGCAAATAAAGTAGCCAATTTTTTGGCTAACTCAAGGATTGACCAAGTGGATGCCAATTGAATCAATAATTAAAAAGATAGGTGGCCTGATATAAATGGGATAACTCGCTTCAAGATACAATGATTAATGTGAGTTGAGGAGGGTACTTAGATTAGGGGTTTTATCTAATTATGATTTTAATTAATTTGTAGCATGGGAGATTAATTTCTTAACTTGTGGTGTGGGAGATTTTCCTTTATCTTCCATGGGTTCTTTTGACAGTACAAGATTATGGTATAATCACATTCTGAGAAGTTCAAGGTTCAAAGCTAGTTGGCAGAAGCTGAAAAGTAAGGAAATAGAGAAAAATCTAGTAGAAGTGGTGGTGTTTCTAGCAGTTTTTAATAGTATCCCTAAAAGGGAAATTGGGTTTTCGGGGTTGGTTTTGCCTTACAAATTGTAAAACATTTTGTAGGTACTCGCACATTAAGTAGAAAAAGTTATGTCATAAGTGGTGGTTGTATAATAAATTGGTCTTAGCTTACATTGGTCATTTATCTCAGAGTTGGCCACTCTCTATGCCATCAACCTTATAATACTGGTTTTTGATAAAGGGAAAGTGATAGATATGGTGTAATTCTTTGCCAGACCAAAATTTAGGTTGAACCTTCTTATAGAGATGGAATTAGTAAGATTCAGACCATTTAAGGATGTTCCATTTTTCGATTAAGATGGCCTCAACTTCATCCAAGTCACAATTTTTAGGGCCTTGGAGAAGTACTTTGTAAAGGTTCTTAGCTATGTTTAAAAATAGGACAGGCTTTGTTTGATTGAGTAGGAATCAAATTCTAAGATTAAGGTGGTTCTCCTAGAGGTGTCTATGCCCAAAGCCTCACTAATATTTATAGATGTATTGAGAGAGGCATGGAGTTTTCTTACTTGTATTAAAGTGGTGAAATTTATTCTTTATAATTTATGTAGAGGCAAATATTTGGTTCTTCTCTGGTTTGGTAAATAGGAGTCGATGGTTGTTGAATCTTCCTATCTAACTAGGTAGGTGCTTGGCATTGGGGATTCTAAAGTGGAGGGGTAGAGTGCAGATTAGGGGTGTCCTAGGGTAGTTCACTAGTAGTAGCTCAAACTCAAGTGCTTCCACTGTCACTATTAAATTATATCCTAGATAGTAAAATTTTATGTGCAAATTAGGGTGAAAAATCTCTTATGGTTCTAGATTAATAACTCATAGTTGACTATTACTATGGTAGGTAGTCTAGTTGATTAAATTATTTTGGTAAGATCAATTAGTGTTTTTATTATCATATATTTATAAATATTCATTATATTAATATAATATAACTAGTAATATGTTTTTAAAGGTCATTTGGTCATATACTGTATGGATTTTTATCCTTAACTTAGGTCTATCTTTTTCATCTGGCGTGTTTTTTTGGGTAGGGTCACACCAACACTGATATAAATAAAAAAAGATGTAAGGTATAGTATCATAAGGCATTTCCTATTTAAAATGGATGAATGTGACTTGTTGATCCATACCAACTAATCCAATTACTATTTCAATCCATATATTTGATCAAGGGACTTTTTGCACTTGAACTCATTAATATCTAAAGGGAAATGTTGATTCAATTAACACAATGTGATGATCAATTTATACAACCTAGTAAACATGGTGAACATGTCTTCAAATTAACTAGTTAGTTCGATTATAGACATGACAATTTTATTTATAAAACTCTGACCTTAGCAACATGAAATTTGAAAACATTATGGCTCTAGTTTAATATATACTACTTTAACAACCTATTACATCTATTTTTAAATATATCATTTAATTTCATTAAAATCATAGATTAAATGGATACATAAATTTATAAATTATAGATTTTAAATTAATCTTAGGTTATTAGATGGCTAAGGTAATAGATGATGCATTGAACTAGGCGAGATTCTTGCATTGGGATAATATAGGTCTTTATAAAGAAAGATATTTTGCTTGGTTAGTGATTTAGAATCGTATACTCACTCAAGATTTGTTGGTTAAAATCAATTTTATGGTTTCTTCATATTATAGTCTTTGTAAATCTAAGAAATAAATTATCAATCACCTACTTTATTCTTTCCCATTTACTACTTGGTGTTGGGAATGGTTGTGTTTTAACATTGAATGGTCTTGGGCTTGGCCCTCCTCATTATCTCACCTCTTTGGCAGGTTAGGGCTCCCCAACAAGTGGTTAACTCAACGATGCAAGGGAGACTAGATACTACTTGAGCCATAGGTTCTATTGGTGGCATATAACTCATGCTCCAAGGGTTCGTGGATAGGGGTATGAATGGTGAGGAACATTAAAATGGTGGTGGATCCCTTCTTATAACAATGATAGAGGATAGTAAAGAAGTAAATATTTGAATCCTATGGGTTTCTAGGTTATTGTATCTAGTGATTGCCTTTTTAGTTTATCTATTTTATTCAATTATATAGTTTACGACCTTGTTATACCATTTTATATCCATGTTTTTTTAGTAATATGTTTATTAGCTCACTAGTTTATTGGCTTTGCCTCATTTATAGTCGAGATGTTGGATAATTATTTTGTAAATCACCGAGTTGACCATTTTTTTTGTATATTTTCTAAATATATTATCTAGGCAAGGGACTCATTGAACCTTGTTATTTATCTTAAAAAACTAATACTTCACTCACATGTATTGGTTAGTGAGGATATTTGAATAGGATTTTGACATCTGATGGGAACATAAACTATATTAATTATTCTAAACTATTAATTTATATGAAAATGTAAATTATGTCAAGAGAATATCACCACATCCAATTTGATCTCACACATTAAAAAAATATATGTAATTATAAATGAAAACTATAATACCTCTTTTTAAATTATCTGGTGCTTAATTTGATCATATTCCAAGTAAAACAAGTAACTAAACATCAATAGGTCCTTGTGAGGTTATACGCTGGTCCTTTTGGTTGGTCTGGGCGATTATGTGTAATTTTTTAGATCTAAAACTATTTAATATATTGGTTACTAAGATTATTTGATTATAGTTATTAAAAAATGTTAGCTTTACCATAACATTCACCATTTAGGTCCCTATTGGTTTTCTACACACAAGGAAATAAATAATAATCAACAGTAGTGAGCATTAAATAATCCTAATCTCCATCATTTCATTATCTCAACCATTTCATATCAATAATCTAAGTCTATTTGAATCTCAACAATTACATAACATAAAGTAGTAAACAATGAATAATAGGGCCATGTCAAGACAAACAAATACCACATTTTAGATACATTAAAAAAAAATACATTAAATAGATTAAATACATGACAAGAATGATCTATAGAAATGATAATATAAAATGGGGTCATGTCTTCCACCATTACCACCATAGTACACCTGATAGTTCATGAAATAATTTTTTTGGCTTTCTAATGGGAGAGAAAATAATTGTAATAGAAAATAATGGAAAAAGAAAACATTTAATATTAATGCTAATTTAAACACGCACATGAATTTTAAAGTATACTATATTTAAATTTATATTATATAATATAAACTATTGAGTATAATATATTTAAATTTATATTATATAATGTATAATACTAGAATATTGTATTACCTTATTTAATATATATTTCATACACATATAGAGGTTGGTATGACTAAACCTCTTCCACAGGGATATGATACATTCACTTTACATAACTCCTCTTACTAATACATACACACACACACACACACACACACACACACACACACACACACACACACACACACACACACACACACACACACACACACACACACACACACACACACACACACACACACACACACACACACACGTGCGTGCGTGTCTGTGTGTATAATATTAGTTATTATATAAATATTGTATAATATATATCATAATATTTTTATATATTATAAATTAAATATATAATATATATGTTTTTGATAAAGTAAGGCAGCAAACCAGGGGCCGAACCCTTTTCAATCAAAAAATACAAGAAGGCAAACAAACAAAATATGCCTTCAGAGAGATGATGGCACAGCTGAGAACAACAGATAGAAACAAAACACAAGCAATGAAAAGACCAGAGTCAGAGAGGTCTACTCTTACATAACTATTGATTTGATAAGATCATTAAGTTTCTGATTCTCCATGTTGTTAGCATACCTAGTATTGCCCACCACTTCCAGCATAGACATGTTCAACAAAATTGTATTTCGAAGCCATTTGGCGAAAACCTTCTCCAGCTTTTGAATACGGTCCTTCATGGCCCCAATTTCAGTTTTCCAATCAGTCTCATTATCATTACCCTCGCCATCTTCCTCGACATACATTTTCCCCTTATGATCAGTAGTTCCCATAGTGTCAGCACCCTGCTCCTCAATAACCTCAAAATCCCTAGTAGCCTGCTTCCCTCTAGTGTCCTCTAAAATTTCTAGCTCCTTAGACTCTTCCTCCTATGTTGCTTCTTTCAAAGCACTTTCTGAGTAATCAATCAGTCTGGCCTTCAGGGTGGGTTTACCAACAATCTACCCCAACCTTTGCACTCTGAAGGGGAGTCCTTCCTTATTAATTTTGGAGGGCTTGTGAGATTTGCCACCTTGGCCCCCCGTGGCCCTGCCTAGATTCTTATGGGTCCCCTCTGTAGTCTCTTTAATATTTTCTTCCTCTTCATCAACCTTTCTCTTCTTACCCTTCTTTCTTGCAAAGGAGCCAGGGGTATCATTGGGGGTCTTTTTAGGGGTGGAGAAAGAGACATCTTTTGTTTTGGTAGGAGCAGGGGAAACCCAAGACTCATCAATAGCATCACCAGACACCGGGTTGGAAGGAATGTCTCCACTATCAACTCTGATATTCTTGGTTGGCTCAAGGGTGTGGTGAAAGTTGTATAAGTAGAAAATTATCCCCTGGTGTAGGGGAATAGGGTTTATATTCAGCTTCTTAGCCATTTTAGCTCTCACCCTTAGGACAGAGTGTTCTAAAGAGGAGAGTAGGTAAAAAGGAAAGCTAATAATAACATTGTGCCTAAAATGATTTAACAAAAGAAGGTGGTAATTGTAGAACCTAGTAAATCACCCCTCGAGTGTGAAGTACTTCATGAGAATGAAGCACACTCCATCCCATGGCTCTAGAAGTTTAGCGCGCTCTAACCCTCCTTGATATGGGACGAGTTCTTCTCCCTCACCCAAAAATAGTTTATGACTAGCCATATCCATGATTTTGGGTTTCCTTTGAAGTTTTATACCCTGCATGGTCATTCCCGTGGCCATATAAATCACTGTTTCATAGATTTAAAAACTAATTCCACCCACTGTGACCCACCTATTCAACCAAGATCTCACAAACTACTCAGACAAGTTTTCATCATAACCATTCAGCCTTTCCAGATATGGGCTGATACCCCCTTCTTTACAATAATGCCAAACCAATGAATTATCTTTAAATTCATAGCAAGAGACAGGTTCACTTTGAATACGATCTCCCCCCATTCTGTATTTGTAGACCCAAACAGTGGAGTTCCTAAGTTCTGCCTTCAGCTTTAAACTGGTAGATAACCCTTACTTCCGTTTATGCAGAATGTAGATGTGATAGCTCATTTTATGAAATACCCTGCAGAGATGACATTGTCTACTCCCATGCTTGAAAATAATTTTCCCTTGATTTTCATGATGAGACCTTCCCACCTCAACCTCATGATACAATGAATTATGAATGATTACCAAAAAAGTACTAAGGTAATCAAGTTCTGAGATCCTTGATGGCCCTCTCCACGTGGACCACCTCTGAGAGCCATCCTTGTCATCAATATGCCTCATTCTTGACAAGTCATCTCCTTTTGAATGATCTCCCTAATGTTTAAGGGAATATGAACACCTTGTCACCACACCCTCCAACCTGAAAATTGATGACCAAGGTTGGCACAAGCATCAACGACCCTATTTCCTTCTCTGTAGGTATGGGAAATCTCAACCTCAAAAAACTTTTGTAAAAGAAATTGGATATTAGTAATGATGTCTTTTAGCTTGATTCCCACATTTGATGCTTTATTGATGGCATCTATGACCATCTTAGAGTCTCCTTGTATACTCAAGTTCTTTATTCCTAGGGATATAGCTAACTTTAATCCCCATAGTAAAGCCATTGCTTCAGCATAGTTGTTGCTCTAGCATCTAATTCCACTAGCATAGACAATATACATACATCATTTATCATTCCTTATAATTCCTCCTCCACTAGCTTTACCATCCAACTTGGATGCCCCATCAAAGTTGAGTTTCATCTAGTTAGGTTTAGGGGGGATCCATTTAGTATTAAGTCTCTGTAGCATTTTGGAGTTATTATACCCAAGGATCTGGTTTTAAACCTTCCATTTGGCTGAAATTTGGTTTTCAATTTGAGATAGGGGTTTCTTTGCAACACGAATATGAGCTGTTTTAACACTTTCCATAATGGTCTTAGCAAAGGAGTTAAACACCTGAGAAGCATTTATAACAGTGTCCCTAAAAATTTTGTGGTTGTGCTCTTTCCATAGGTTTTAAATCAATAGTGTAATATATTTAAATTTATAATATATAATATATAATATAATATTATATTATTTAATATATTCCCCAACTCTATTATAGAGGTTGATATGAGTAAAACTCTTCCATGGGGATATGATGAGAATGCATATTGTGATTTTCAACATGGCCATAGGCATTCCACTAATAGATACAAAATTATAGAGGTTCAAATATAGAAACAAAAGTTGGAACTTTGGAACTGATGGTAATGATTTAGAAATAATAGGATATTTCATAATAAATGAAGTTTCATCCATATGTTTTGGATATGTAACATTAATATTATTTCTAGGAGAAACAAGTGGTGGTAGTATACATGGGAATGCATCATCATTAGGAATAGTAGTCATACATGGAGTAGATGGTTTCTTTGCAACATATATGTCCACTTTAAATTTATATCCAATTTATAAAACCAAAATTATTTTTGATCATTTCTAATTTTTAGTGCCATTTTAACTTAATCAATTTATCCATTGTAATCACAGGGACAAACCTTGATCAACCATATTTGAGATCCTTATCTAGCAAATACAAAATCCCTCAGATCAAAACCAAGGGAGTTATGATTTTGATGTAGAGATTGTGCTAAGTGGATATAATATCTTTACACGTAGAATACAAGCCATTGGAGACTAAATCATTACATGGTGATTCAAATTTTGATAGGGTTGCAACCACAAATACTTTATAAGAACTATATATACATTAATATAGTTTATAAATCAAAATTATATATTATATATTTTAGTTTAATATATTTAAACTTATAATATATATAATAAATGATATTATAATATTATATTACATTATTTAATATATATTCCCCACATCTATTATAGAGGTTGTTATGAGTAAACCTCTTCCATGGGGATATGATGAGAATGCATATTATGATTTTCAACATAGCCATAGACATTCCACTAATAGATGCAAAATTATAGAAGTTAAAATATATAAATAGAAGTTGTAACTTTGGAACCGATGGTAATGGTTTAGAAATAATAGGATCTTGCATAATAAGTGGATTTTCATCCAAATATTTTGGAGATGTAACATTAATAGTAACTTTAGGATAAACAAGTGGTGGTCTACTTGAGAATGCATCATCAGTGGGCATAGTAGGCATACATGGAATAGATGGTGTCTTTTCAACATATAATTCCACT
This sequence comes from Torreya grandis, assembly GCA_037957365.1. Lineage (NCBI taxonomy): Eukaryota > Viridiplantae > Streptophyta > Pinopsida > Cupressales > Taxaceae > Torreya > Torreya grandis. Next base: position 133,165 of record JARHVA010010377.1, on the reverse strand, counting down.
TCGAATTTTTTTAAACCCAAAATTCATCTTGGTTGCTTCTAATTTTTTGAGTGCCATTGTAAGAAAATTAATTTATCCATTATAATAACTAAGATAAAACCTAACCAACCATAGTTGAGTTCCTTATCCAATGCATATAGAATCCCCCTGATCGAAACCTAGGGAGTTGTATTTTTGACATAAAGATTGTGCTAAGAGGCTATAATATCTTTACACGAAGAATGCAGGCCATCCTAGACTAAAATATTGTATAATGATTTAGATCCTGATAAGTTTGTGCCCATAGTTACTTTATATGAACTATATATGTTAATATAATTTATAAATAAATATTATATATTATATATTTTAGTGTAATATATTTAAATTTATAATATATAATATTATAATTTTATATTACTTAATATATATTCCCCAAACTTATTTTAGTGGTTGATATGAGTAAACCTCTTCCACGAGGATATGATGAGAATGCATATTGTGGTTTACAACATGACCATTGGCATTCTACTAACATATGAAAAATTATAGAAGTTCAAATGTAAAAATAGAAGTAGGAACTTTGGAACTGACGTTAATAGTTTAGAAATAAAAATCTCTGCATAATAAGTGGAGTTTCATCCACATATTTTGTATATGTAACATTACAAATATATTTAGGATAACATAGCGGTATACTTGAAAATGCATCATCACTAGGCGGATTAGGAATACATGGAGTATATGGTGTCTTTGCAACGTATATGTCCATTTCAAATTTATATCCAATTTCTAAACCCAAAATTTATTTTGGTCACTTCTATTTTTTTAGTGCCATTGTAACACAATTATTTTTTACATTACAGTCATCAAGATAAACCTTGATCAACCACATTTGAGCTCCTTATCCAATAAATATAGAAGCCCCCTGATCAAAATTAAGGGAGTTGCAGTTTTGATGTAGAGATTGTGCTAAGAAGCTATAATATATTTACACAAAGAATTCAATCTAACATAGATTAAATCATTGCATGATGATTCAAATCCCAATAGGTTTGTGCCCTTAATTAATTTATATGAACTATATATGTTAAAATAATTTATAAATCAATATTATATATTATATATTTTAGTATAATTACTTTACCCAATAGGTTTGCACCCAAAATTACTTTAGATGAACTTATTTTGACATTGTCATAGGTTTAGAGTAATTAGGTTTAATTATCGATTTACACTCTTTCATTTTACATAACCCCTGTTACCAATATATACATACATACATGATACATGCATACATATATATGTAAATGTGTGTGTGTGTGTGTGTGTGTGTGTGTGTGTGTGTGTGTGTAATATTAGTTATTATATAGATAATAGATATTATATAATATATATCATAATATTTTTATATACTAAATATTAATTATATAATATATATGTTAAAATATATAGTTTATAAATCAATAATATATATTATATTTTAGTATAATGTATTTAAAATTAATAATATTATATTATTATATTACATTATTTAATATATATTTTTAGTTTATATTTTAAATAATTATTATATTTTAATATAATGTAGATAAATATACTTTAATATTAAATATATCACTTGCCTTTTAAATCAATTTGACTACTTTTGAGGGGCATTTATGTTCAATTTTAATAGGCAGGAGTCCCCAACAAATTTGAAATTTAAATTTACTTTGAAAAATGGGGTCTGGTTAATTTCAACAAATTTTTAATAAGAATAAAAATTGCTGCACATGTCTGAGTAGATACATATTTTGAGTTTTTTCTAAACATACACTATAAAGCATGGACAGATCAGAATAGTATAGGTTACAGACTGGCTAAAGCATTAACCATTTTTTTTATTATCATTTTTGTAGATCCTTATTTTCCAGTATTTAATCTTAATAGTATTTAATATATTTTTTACTCTATTTGAAATGTGTGATTTGTTTATGTTGACTTAGCCCTTTTATTCATTATTTATCATTTTATGTTATGAAATCACTGAGATTCAGATAGTCTACCTATATTATTATCATGAAATGGTTGAGTTAATGAAACGATGAAGATTAGGGTTGTTTAACACTTACTATTACTGATTATTATTTATTTCCTTGTGTGTAGAAAACTAATAGGGACCCAAATGAAGAATGTTAGGGTAAAGCTGACATTTTTATAAACTATAATCAAACAATCTTAGTAACCAATATATTTAATAGTTTTAGATCTAAACAATTATGGATAATCACCCAAACCAATCAAAAGCACCAACTTATAACTTTAAAAGGACCCATCAATGTTTAAGTGATATTTTCACTTAGAATATGGTGAGATTAAGAACCAAAAAACTTAAACAGAGTAATTACAGTGTTGATTCATAATTAAATACATATACATTTAATGTATGAGATTAAATTAAATATGGTGAGATTTATTTGACACCATTTACATGTTCATAAAAATTAATACTTTAGAGTAATTAATATAGTTTATATTCCTATTATATGTTAAAATTATATTTGATTAGCCTCATTGATGAAGAAAATCCCTAGTAGACACATCATAAAAATAAATAATTATTTAAATAATATCTAATCATGTTAAATTAATGTGGGATTAATATGGTGCTATTTGAATGATTAATCTTGTGATAAGGTGTCAATGTTGAATATCAATATTTGTTAAAATGATTAAAATGGTGACTTTTGAGTGATTTATTTTATGCCAAAGTGTCAATGATGGTATGATTTAGCATTTAATAAAGGGATCATTCATGAGTGGGCATGTCATCATTGAGGAGTGATAATGTTACTTATTTTTTTACATATAAATAGACTCTAGACTATTTGTGTTTCTTTTATTATCTAATTTTAAAGGTCAAGACATAAAATAAAATAAAAATCAACTTTGAGATAAATTTGATGCATTGGGGGATCGATTTAAAAATACATGTGCAAATAACCCTACCATAATGGTAGGGTTCTTTTGGCTGAAATGAATCTCCACTCCATGGGATTAATGGTGAGTGTATTCTTCTGAGTGATTGTATTTTATATTCAGTAATTAATATTTTAAAAAGTATACATTTTCAAATACAAAAAAGCCTTAATTTTGAAGAAATTATGATAATAGTCATGACATCATTATGGAGCCAGAGATTTCACTATTGTAAAATCAGATGCTAAAAATATTGATGATGAAAATTGGATTTTAAAGATTGACATGGAAAATTTGAAGCCTTACATGAGAAATTTAGAGCCAAAGATGATGTGGTTGAAAGATGTTAAATAATAGTTGATATTATATAAATTTTTTCTCTAGATTATTTTTTATTATACTTGAATATTATATTGGTACTGTGTAGGATCCAATGATTTTTAATATGCTATGTACCTAGGGATATGATATATCATTATATATGGGTTGATGGAGATGCTGACATGTGTCATACATCCCCCTTTGTATTTATATGGGTCCAACATATTAGTAATGGAGTAACTTGTGGAATTAGTGCATTGGGTAATGGTCAGCCTACATTGGGATTAGGAGGTTACCCATCCATTATAAGTCTATATAAAGGAGATGATTATCATTGTAAAGATAGGAATGAAGTAAGCATTAAGTCTTATATTGTAAGAGGATATTAGAGGTTGTCCCCTCAAAGAGAAATTGTGGAGTTATTCCTTCCCAAAGGAGTATTGTTGGTGTTGCCCTACCTTAAGGTTATTCTGCATATATTGAATATTTAGACATCTTGGTCCACCAATATCTATTTTGTTGAATTGATATACATTCATTTTGCATTATTTTTAAATATTTTAAGTGTGGATCATAACAAGTCGTATCAGAGCTTTAATTTGGGTAATTTTTGGGTGGCAAAACCCTAGTTTTGTGGAATCATCAATATATTTTGATTGGTTTTGAATTTATGTACAATTTTTTTATTGGATATGGATAATATTTTAAGGAAGAAATAGTAAAAAAAATCAAGGTTTTTTGATCAGTTTTGTGGGAGTTATTGCTATTTTAGGTTTTTTGCTAATATGGCTATATCTGGCTAATTTGGCTATATCTAGTTTTTTACTAAAGATATAAGAAAATACAAGAGAAACATAGTAAAAATTTCAATTTTTTTGAATTGTTTTGAGTGAATTAATATGATTTTATTATTTGTGAATCAAGAAGTTGCAAAAAATTTTAGGAAAAGATGATATTGATGCTAGAGAATGGTGGCTCCTTTTGGAGAATCAACTTAAAAAAACTTTTGGGTAAAGATGATTAGTTTTTCTTTTTGTCTGGGCCTGCACTACATTGGTTTGATCAGTTGAGATTTATAGAAAGGTTTTCATCATGGGAAGAATTAGAATAAATCTTCCAAGATTGTTGGGCTATAAAAGAAGAAGCAGAAAAAGAAGAATTAGAAGTAGTAGAAGAAGAAGAAGAAGAAACAAAAAAGAAGAAGAAGAAGAAGAAGAAGAAGAAGAAGAAGAAGAAGAAGAAGAAGAAGAAGAAGAAGAAGAATTGGATGATAAGGGTTCAAATAATCTGGCTCCAAAGAAATTTGAGTCAATTTTTTAATTTCATAAATGCATTCAAAAGAAGAAGGTTGTTGTGTCCATAAACCCTACCAGTAAGTATAAATTCATCAACATGAATGTGGCCAAGCATCTACATGTTCAAGAAAAGAATATCAAAGAGGTTCAAGTCGATGGTAAGAATATTTCAATGTTTGAAGATTTTAAGCTCATTATGGAAAAATATGTTTTGCACTTATATTTTTGTGCTTGGGATATGGATGATATGGATATAGTTCTTGGATATCCATGGTTAGAGACTTTAGAAACAACAAATATTAATGTTAAAAGAAAGTTCATGAAGTATTGGTATAGGAAAAAAAGGTCACTTTATAGGATATCATATTGGGAAAGGTACCAATAACAAGCAAGGAAGATCATGAGGATGAGATTGAAACAAGTGATGAAGAGCATGAGGAAGATTCAAATAAAGGCATACTACAATCAGAAATGAACACTTCATCTACTCAAGAGACATAGATAGACAAAGTGGAAGTGGTAGAAGATAAGGTGGAAAAAGTTGAGGTATATAAACATTCACATCATCATGAAAGGAAACAATCATGGAACAAGATGGAGTGTCATAACAACAATCATTTTGGTTATGCAAGAAATCAAATTTATAATCATAATGGCTATGAATAGAAGCTAAAGAAGAATTACTATGATCAAGTATGGAATCAGAGGAATGCAGTGGCCTATGAAATATGGAATGAATGGGGAAATTACTCTGATTATGCATGGAAGAATACCTACTATGATCATGGATGGAATCATAGTAGTGCAATGAAACATGGTACATAGAATCAAAAGAGGAATAGTTATGCATAGACACCAGAGTAGTACAGTTATGATTATGAATAGAATCAAAGGAGCATACATGGAGAGATATCACTTGCTAATATCACATATGGGTGGCTCAAAGATTGATATTGGAGATAAGTGTGAAATAATTTGATGCATACTCATTATTTAGTTTCTTCCTATGTTTTGAGGATGAAACATGTCAAAGAGGGAGGTAATGCTATGTACCTAAGGATATGATATATTATTGTATATGGGTTGATGGAGATGCCAACATGTGGCACACATCCCCCTTAGTAGTTAAATGGGTCCAATATATTAGTAATGGAGTAACTTGTAGAATTAGTGCATTGGGTAATGGTCAACTTATATTAGGATTAGGAGGTTACCCATCCATTATAGGTCTATATAAAGAAGATAATTATCATTATAAAGATAGGAATGAAGTAAGCATTGAGTTTTCTATTGTAAGAGGATATTGGAGGTTTTCACCTCCAAGAGATATTGTGGAGTTATTCCTTCCTAAAGGAGTGTTGTTAGTGTTGCCCTACCTTAAGGGTATTCTGCATATATTAAATATTTGAACATCTTGGTCCACCAATATCTATTGTGTTGAATTGATCTACATTTATTTTATATTATTTATGAATATTATAAGTGTGGATCATAACATAATAGTCATGACATCATTGTGGAGCCAGAGATTTCACTATTGTAAAATTAGATGCTAAAAATATTGATGATGAAAATTGGATTTTAAATATTGACACAAAAAAATTGAAGCTCGACATGAGAAATTTGAAGCCTGAGATGATTTGGTTGAAAGATGTTAAATAATATTTGATATTATATAAATTTTTGCTCTAGATTATTTTTTATTATACTTGAATATTATATTGGTATTATGTAGGATCCATTGATTTTTAATATAATATATTTTAGTCTATTAAGTGACCATGGCCCCACATTGTATTTAATTCTAATATTTTTTTAATCATTTACTTAATTCACATTTAACTTTGTTGTCCCTGAAAAATGACTCCTCATGTTTTTAGACAACATATGACTATTTTGGTCCTGCATGGCCAAAATTGTCCCTCCTCTTTCCAAAAATTTGTTTTGAATATTCAATTTTGTCATTTTCTCAACTTTTTGGTAAAAGGATTAGTAGGTTCAACCGGTTCATAAAAGGGTCTGTCAGCAAGCATCAAAACAAAATCTTGAACCATTGAACCATTGAACCTTGAACCATTTTGGTTCATCGGTTCAATGTTCAATTGGTTCAACACGTTGGGTTCAAAGGTTCAAAGGCTACCTTAATTAAGAAAAGAAGCGCGCGCAAAAGAAAGAGTCAAGTGGATGCTGCCAAGTGTCGATGGCTGAGCCCCACTAAACTTTGTTTTTGTGAATTGGTAAATATTGCCACGTGTCGCTCTTGAAGCTTGTTGGGATCCTTCAAGTTCAATATCCACAGTCTCTTCCCTTAGCTTCATTATTTCGAGAAAAGACCATGGTGGGCCCAGGGATGAGTGATTAAATGAAGTGGAATATGCCAAGTGTCTACATCCATGTGAATAACAAATGTATTCGGACCACGCCACATGTCCCTTGCAGAGATCGGTGGAGGCCTACAAGTGTCATCATCTACGAGAGCCCGACTGAGCCCCAAACATTTCTATGATGTTGCAAAGGCTTGAGAAGGTGGATGCTGCCAAGTGTCAATAGCAGAAGATGCCATGTGTCCTCACTTGTTCCTACAAAAGATGCCACATGGCACTTGTTCAAAGAGCGAAAGGCACCACATGTCAAAGGAAAGGGGCACTCACAATAAAAAGGCACATATGGAGCCAAGGAAAGGTTTCTTTCATATGAATTATCTGAAGGAATTCCTTTAGACATTTTTCTAGAAGGAAATAAAAGGGACAACAACCTGCCTAAGAATCAAAGCCTAAAAGCCACTTAGAAGACATCGAAGGGCATGTTCCATTTGGAAAAGGGTTTGAGCCTCAGAGGGATATGGAAGCTACCAAGTGTCACAAGCTAAGACACAATTTCGAATGAAGCTTCATAGAGTAGAACCTGACGTATGTCCCGACCCAATGTAGCAAAAGCTACCACGTGTTTGCATCTGTGCCCCCCAGCCACTAACTAGTTTCAAAGCTTATTTCGATAAGCCTATTTCGAAGCTATAGATGACGCCACATGTCCTCACCTGCGTCATAGTAGAAAGTGACCATGGCAAGTGAGAAAGACACAAAGGAGTTGTTAGGAAGCATAACGGGCCCACAAACATCAAATTTATCACAATGAAGTGTCTGTTGATTCTAGTAGACTCAAGGCGCAAACCCAAATGCATTTGAAAAACATAAGGCTAGACTAAGAGAAGGAAGAGACAAAGAGGGAAACTTAGTAGGAGTTATTTCCAGTAGGTGGAGTAGTTCACCAGGTAGATATTTGGGGCCTACAAACATTGAAAGCGTCATCTATTTGTCCCCTGTGAGATAAAGGTAGAATAGATAGTTACGTGGCTAAGTAGGTGATGGAATTAGAGATTCAAGATTGGGAGGAGGCACTAGAGATGAATCGACACACCACTGTCAAGGTAGTCGCCCTACTCTAGCATGGCCCTTCTTGACAAGACTAGAATGCATCCAAGGCATTGAATTGCTGAATGGGTCACTCCATGGGACAAAGTGCCAAGCCTCCCTCAGGCCTCTATATAATGTAATCTCTTGTATCATTTCAAAGGAGACCTTCCCCTTACCAAAAGCAAAACTTTGCCTAAATTGAAAGACATTACTAAGACTTTGAGCTCAGATTGTAATTCCTATTTCTTTGATTGAATAAGAAAGCAAGTTACTTGCAGACTTTGTGCTGTTATAGCTTGTGCTACTTTAGGAGATTGTTCTTATGTTTGTCTTCTGAAAGCATTCTTATTTATTTGATTTTACAAGCAAGACTAGTGGAGGTGATAAGGAAGGTGTCCTAAAGCCAACTACTTTCAGACTTTGTGCTATCATAGTTGTCTTCAGTGTGTGTTTTTATTTTATGTCTCTGTGTAAAAGACCTTGAGATGACTTTGTGCCCCCATTGTTCTTTGTATTTCACTCTTGGGAAATTGAGGTGGAGACTTTGTGCTACATTTTAGGCTACTAGTTACTTTGTGCTACATTTTAGGCTACTAGTTACTTTGTGCCCTTTTGTCACCTGTTACCAAAAAGATTCTTGTTGCCTGCAAGAATTAGCACTTTTGAAAGAAGAGAAGTGCCTTATGTCGCTTCACCAAGATTTCTACTATCTAGGAAGGGATCTAGCTCTTGGCTGAATGTTACTTCTGAAAGAAGAGAAGTACCTTCACCAATCACCCAAGATTTCTCCTCTATCTGTGAGTATCATCTCTGAAAGAAGAGAGATGGATGATGTATTCTACCCCCGTGTCTTACTTTTTGCTTATATATATAGTATATAGCCTCTGCATATTTAATAGGGAACCTCCCCTTGATGAGAGGAGAGATTTGTCCCCTTTGGATGTGGTAAACCTACAACATTGGATGACCCATCTCCCTATGCTGTGGTGATAGGAACTATTTTGGTCACCAGATAGCTGGCCGACAAAATATTCACCCAATAGATTTTGGTGACTCCGCTGGGGACACAGTAATTTTGTGAAATTTGGAACCTCAAGTTTTAGATTGAAACATCACCTATGTCTTACCCATAATCATTATAACCCTTATCCATTACAGACTCTGGCGAATCCATTCCATGTCTTACCCATTATCATTATAGCCTTACCATCTTCCTCCACTTCTGTTATTTTATCTGGTATGCAAAACTAGAGCTATTGGGAAAGAGTGCACAGTTTGAAGCCTCAAGCCTCAAGCTAAAGCAGGGCTAGTTATTTTCCATTTTTGTTTTGAAATTTGGCCACTCCACCTAGATTTGTTATCCCTATTTTACATAATTAAATCATGGCAGTTAGAGGCCCCTAGGGTAATTCTTCTGGTCCACTTAATTTGACTCCATCCCTGCATCAGCTTCCATGACGTTCAAGGAAAAATTTCTCCAAATTCTTTGGTGATGGGATAGTTCACCCTGATGAACACATTGTAGCCTTCAACATAGCCTATGGTGTTATAGGGGTGAAATTTGAGGATGTGGCAGTTAGGCTATTCGTGGAGACACTACAAGGCGCTACTATAGACTAGTTCTACCATCTACAAGCTGGATCAGTGATTGACTGGGATACACTCAAAGACAAATTTGAAGCCAAGTTCAAGCTTGTAGAGGATGTGCATGCTTTGCTAGCCCAACTCACTCAGATGAAGAAGGAACCTCATGAGCCTATGAGGGATTTTATTGCTAGGTTCAACAAGCTGAGGCATAGGATTCCCATGGTCACCTAGCTAACACCTCAAAATCTCATGTGCTTCTTCATCAACTCACAACTACCTGAAGTTAGTTTTTTATTGAGATGGGCTAGACACATAGACCTTGAGGCTGCTCAAGAATTGGCTACTAAGCTAGAAGATGACCTTATCTTGGTAGGAAAGATAAGGAGAGATCCTAATAGAGGCATATCCTCTTCATCTTCTGAGTATCCACCTTCATCCACCACTAATCAAATGGTGCAAAATCTGGCAAATGAACTGCTAGCCTTGAAAAGGCAAATGGCCCAAAGTATGTCTACTCCTCCTAATCAAGATATGCCAAGAAGGACATTCTCCAATCAACCATATCAATGCAATGCTGCTAAAAGTCAAGGGAAACCAAATCATCTTCCTCCCCCATAGAGGAACCTTGCCCTTGAAACACCTCCAACCAACTTAGTAGTTGGATATCTGGAAATAGAACATGTTTCCTATTTCCAACCTGAGTTCGAGCAAGAAAATGGCACTGATCTCTTCAAGGAGGATCTAGAAGAATCAATTGGTGACTCCCACATTAGTTTCTTAAATTTCTAAGATGAACCCAGAAGTGAAGGTGAAGTAGTCGAAGGATCATACGCAGTATTCACTAGGTCTGAGAATCAGTCAGCCCAACAGGCTGACAAAGAGAAGATAGAGGAGTGACCCCAACCAATAATTTCAATTACTGAGTAGAGAACCCCTCTTCCTTTCTAGTCAAAGGACCCAGTGATTGCCAAAAAAGTAAGTACATCGAACATCTTTGCACCTTCTACTTCAAATTTGTAGGCCAGTCCTCCCACCCCTCCTATAAACCAAAAGGAAGAACTCCCATCCCCTGTGCCTAGTCCAACCTAGCCATTTGACATAATTGATCATGTCAAATGTGTCAAGACCCAAATGGCGGTCCCTATAGCCCAAATTTTGTTTGAGTCTTTAGGCATGGATGAAATAGTAGAAGAATTGGTGGAGTGCAACATAAGTACAGAAGAACCCTCCCCTCCAAACGAAGAAGAATATGAGATATCTAAGGGGGACAATCAAGACCTGTGCTGGGCTGAGCTATTAGAACAACAAATTATGGTACTAGGACATGATGCTACCCATCAAAATCAAGAAAATGAACTCTTTGCCAAGAAAGCAAAGATTCATGGTTTTTGGACCAAAAGTCAAGTCTTGCTTTGGGGCAAGAAGAGAAGAAAACCAAGGGGAAGACATAAAAAAGTGGTTTCCTGGTGGAGAGTTCCACTCACCCATCACTGATTCTGGGGACAAAATGGTTTCCTACTAGTTTATTAGGACGGGACACCATTATCATTGTCTCATAATGGGTGGCATCTGAAGTGCTTCAAATCTTAAGGCATCAGATAAGTTCATTTGTACATATGTATATTTGTATAGTCTTTAGTTCTATTTTGTGCCTTTTGTCTTCATTTTTTTTGCCTTTCTTTTTGGGTAGCATGACTCCGTAGTCCAATGGCACACTTTAAGGCACCAAAGATTCTAGTTTCTACTCCCCTCAGCTATTCTGAGTTGTTATTTAAAGGAAGTTCCCCAACAAGAGCCAGTTGTTGTCCCTAAAAAATGACTCCTCATTTTTTTAGACAACATATGACTATTTTGGTCATGCATGGCCAAAATTGTCCCTCCCCTTTCCAAAAATTTGTTCTGAACATTCAATTTTGTCATTTTCTTAACTTTTTGGTAAAAGGATTAGCAGGTTCATCAAAGAGTCTATTGAAAAGCATCAAAACAAAAGCTTGAACTGTTGAAACATTGAACCTTGAACCATTTTGGTTTATCAATTCGATGGGTTCAATGTTCAATCGGTTCAACACACTAGGTTCAAAGGCCACCTTAGTTAAGAAAAGAAGCGTGCGTAAAAGAAAGAGTCAGGCGGATGCTGCCAAGTGTCAATGGCCAAGCCCTACTAAACTTTATTTCTAAAAATTGGTAGATATTACCACGTGTCCTTCTTGAAGCTTTTTGGGAGCATCCAAGTGTTAATATCCATAGTCTCTTCCCTTAGCTTCACTATTTTGAGCAAAGACCATGGTGGGCCTGAGGACGAGTGACTAAATGAAGTGGAACATGCCAAGTGTCTGCATTCATGTGACTAACAAATGTATTCAGACCATGCCATGTGCCCCTTTCAAAGATTGATGGAGGTCGACAAGTGTCATCATCCACAAGAGCACGATTGAGCCCCAAATGTTTCTATGATGTCCCAAAGGCCCGAGAAGGTGGATGCTACCAAGTGTCAACAATGGAAGATGTCACGTGTCCTCACCTATTCCTATGAAAGATGCCATGTGGCACTTGTTCAAAGAGTGGAAGGCACCACGTGTCAAAGGAAAGGGGCACTCATAATACAAAGGCACATATGGAGCCAAGGAAAGGTTTCTTTCGAATGAATTGTTTGAAGGAATTCCTTCAGACATTTTGCCTAAAGGAAATAAAAGGGATGACAACCTACCTAAGAATCCAATCCCAAAGGCCACTTAGAAGACATTAAAGGGCATGTTCCCTTTGGAAAAGGGTTTGAGCCTCAGAGGGATACAGAAGCTGCCAAGTGTCACAAGTTGAGACACAGTTTGGAATGAAGATTCATAGAGCAGAACCTACTATGTGTCCCGACCCAATGCAGTGGAAACTACCATGTGTCTGCATCTACACCCCCCAGCCGCTAACTAATTTCAAAGCTTATTTCGATAATCCTATTTCAAAGCTATGGATGTTGCCATGTGTCCTCACCTATGTCATAGTAAAAAGTGACCATGGCAAGCGAGAAAGACACAAAGGAGTTGTTAGGAAGCATGATGGGCCTACAAACATCAAGATTGTCACAATGAAGTGTCTATTTATTCTATCAGACTCAAGGCACAGACTCGAATGAATTCGAAAAGCCTAAGTCCAGACCAAGAGAAGGAAGAGACAACATTGAAAGCACCGTCTATTTGTCCCCTGTGAGATAAAGGAAGAATAGACAGTTGTAAAGCTAAGCAGGTGATGGAATTAGAGATTCAAGCTCGAGAGGAGGTACTAGAGATGAATTGACATGCCATAGTCAAGGCAGCTACCCTACTCTAGCATGGCCCTTCCTGACAAGACTAGAATGCATCCAAGGCATTGAATGTGCCAAATGGGTCACTCCATGGGACAAAGTGCCAAGCCTCCCTCAGGCCTCTATATAATGTAATCTCTTGTATCATTTCAAAGGAGACCTTCCCCTTACCAAAAGTGAAACTCTACCCGAATTGAAAGGCATTACTGAGACTTTGAGCTCAGATTGTAATTCATATTTCCTTGATTGAATGAGAAAGCAAGTTACTTGCAGACTTTGTGCTATTATAGCTTGTGCTACTTTAGGAGATTGTTCTTATGTCTATCTTATGAAATCATTCTTATTTATTTGATTTAACAAGCAGGACTAGTGGAGGTGATAAGGAAGGTGTCCTGAAGCCAACTAATTTTAAACTTTATTCTGTCATAGTTGTCTTCAGTGTGTGTTTTTATTTTATGTTTCTGTGTAAAGGACCTTGGGATGACTTTGTGCCCCCATTGTTCTTCATATTTCACTCTTGGGTATTCGAGGTGGAGACTTTGTGCTACATTTCAATCTGCTGGTTACTCTGTGCCCTTTTATCACCTGTTACCAAAAAGATTCTTGTTTCCTTTAAGAATAAGCACTTCTGAAAGAAGAGAAGTTCCTTCTATCACTTCACCAAGATTTATACTATCCAGGAAGGGATCTAGCTCTTGGATGAATGTTACTTCTGAAAGAAGAGAAGTACCTTCACCAACCACCCAGGATTTCTCCTCTATCTGTGAGCATCATCTCTAAAAGAAGAGAGATGGATGATGTATTCTACCCTCGTGTCTTACTTTCTACTTATATATATAGTATATAGCCTTCACATATTTAATAGGGAACCTCCCCTTGATGAGAGGAGAGATTTGTCCCCTTTGGATGTGGTAAACCTGCAACATTGGATGACCCATCTCCCTATGCTGTGGTGATAGGAACTATTTTGGTCACCAATTAGCTGGCCAACAAAATATTCACCCAACAAACTTGTATTTGTAAATTTAGGTTTTAATTTCATAGAAGCCTTGAAATCCTATTAAAATTTTTAGCTTGTCATTAAGCATAATTTTTAGTTAGTCATTACTCTAAAATTATAGTTTAAGAGGACTACATCACAGATAATTAAGGATCCATGGCTTCCTTGATTACATTATCTTAGTTATAAAATAACGTTATTGACAATGTATTGTGTAAATCATCACTAAAATTCATAGTCAAACCATATACAAAAGAATAAAATAACTTTCTAAATTATGTCTCATTAATAACTAACAGTTCTTATCTTACTGTTATGCTCAGATGTAGAATGTTTGTATGAATTTTAATTGATAGTTACAATTATGACACTATTATTTTGGACCCATTTAAGCAGAAAACACATAATTTAAAGTTATGTTATTGATTTAATTCCTTTAGGGATAAGATTTATAATGAACATATCCAGAGGTCCTTGGTGAAGCTAGGGGTTAAATATTTGGGTGTGATTTAGAATCACCAGTTAAATGTTCAAGGGACTATAATAAAGAATATGGTTTAAAATTATTGAGTAATAAGCTCTTTAAACTACCATTGGAAGTAAAATTATTTAAGATTATTTTTAAAAAAGAGATGTAATAAATATTTCTAGGTTTTAAATTTAAAATATGGCATGGAAATATAATAACCCCTATTTTTATGTGAGAAGTACATAATTAATTGTGTATGGGATCAATGAATAGAAATATATAAAATTTCATTGTAGTTTATATAAATAAGAGGTGGCCCATGGTTGGCCTTAGCAGTAATGGACCTTACTTCAATGCCTAGTATGGGTGGGCCAGAGCACCCTTGAGTGCGATCAGGTGTGTTTTTCCAGTGCATGTGCATAGCACTTCTGAGTGATGGTGTACTTAAGATAAAAATGGTGGTGTGACACATGTTTTTATTACATAAATTATTAAATTTAATAGGCATTTAAATGGCATAAGAATAATGATCTGTTACACATCAAATTTTGGACCCAATGATATGTTTATGTGACAAATGTCACTAAATTATGCATTTATGATTTGTAGAGATGTAGTGTGTGAAATTATTTTTTAGAGATGATTTAAAATCCTAAATAAAATGGAAAATTAGTTTTTGAACAATTGTTAAAATAAAAAATTTGCCCTCACTGAATAATTTTTTTATTTCCTATAAATAGTCTTCTACTCCTTAAAGGTGTTTTATTTATTCTTTATGAATATCTATGTGTGTTAAATCTATATATCCATAAATTGGTTGTCCCCTACATGCTATAATTATATTAAAACCTTTAAAATGACCATTAAAATCAACATTGAAAGGATTACAAGGCCTTTAAAAAGAATATCCTAGGAGATAACTTGAATGGAAATTCCAATTGTATGCATGTTCACTGTATCTACTAGGAGAACCATTGAAGGTACTACAAGGCCCTTCAAATTATCTCCTAGGAGATACCTTGAAATAAAATTCCAATCATATGCATTTTCAAGGTATATGCTAGGATAAACCTTGAATATACTATAAGACACTTCAACATATTTCTTAGAAGATACCTTAAAGTACATTGTAATACTTTAAAGAGTACCTTAAAGGTATCTTTTAGGAGATACCTTTAAAATATTCATAAGGGTAATCTTGAAGGTATTACAATCTTGATCATGGTATCTCCTAAGATATACCTTGAAATATAATTCTAATTGTGTGTATGTTCAACGTATATACTAAGATAACCTTTGAAAGTACTACAAGGCCCTTCAAGGTATCTCCTAGGAGATACTTTGAAATAAAATTCTAATCATGTTCATGTTCAAGGTATATACAATGATAACCCTTGAAATTACTAAAAGAGCCTTCAAGGTATCTCATCGAAGATACCTTGAAGGGAATTGCATTACCTTCAAGGGTACCTTAAAGGTATCTCCTAGGAGATACATTTCAAACATGTATAAGGTTACCCTTGAAGGTATTATGAATCCTTTCAAGGTATCACCAAATAGTGCCTTCAAAAATAATCTGAAGGGCCTTGTAATACCATCAAGGTTACCCTTATGCATGTTTGAAAGGTATCTCTTAAGATAAACCTTCAATACCCCCTTGAATGTATGATAATGTCCTTCGATGTATCTCTTAGGAGATGCCTTTAAGGGATTTATAATACCTTCATGGGTAACTTGAAGGTATCTCATAGGAGCTACCCTAAAGGAAAAATTAACTCTTGTTCATGTTTGAAAGGTATCTCATAAGAGATCCTAAAAAGGTAGCTTTGAAGGTACTAGAAGGCCCTTCAAGGTATCATTCAATAGTGCCTTTAAGGAGATAATTTTTTAACATGCATAAGGTTAACCTTGAAGGTATTATAATAATATTCAATGTATCACCAAATAATGCATTTAAACATACTTTTAAGGGCCTTGTAAAATCTTCAAGGGTACCCTTATGCATGTTTGAAAGGTATCTCCTAAGAGATATCTTCAACATCCCCTTAAATGTATGATAATGCCCTTCGAGGTATATCTCAGGACGTGCCTTCAAGTTCCTTATAATACCTTCATGTGTAATGTAAAGGTATCTATTAAGATCTACCTTGAAGGAAAAATCCATTCTTATTTAGTTTTGAAAGGTATTTCCTATGAGATACCTTGAGGGTACCTTTGAAGGTATAAGAAGGTCCATCAAGGTATTACCCAATAGTGAATTCAAGGGGAAATTTTTTGAACATAAATAAGGGCAACTTTTAATTTATTATAAGGCCATTTAAGATATCACCTAGTAGTGCCTTCAAGGAGACACTTTTTGAACATGTATAAAGGTATCCTTGAAGGTATTACAAGGCCCTTCAAGGTATCGCATAGTTGTGCCTTCAAACATAGTTTAAATGGACTTATAATACCTTCAAGGATACCTTTATGAATTTTTGAAAGGTATCACCTAAGATATACCTTAAATATCCCCTTGCATATATGACAATATCCTTTGAGTTATCTCTTATGAGATGCCTTTAAGGGCCTTGTAATACCTTCATGTGTAACTTGAAGGTATCTCCTAAGAGATAATTATAAGTAAAAATACACTCTTATTTAAGTTTAAAATGTATCTCTTAAGAGATACCTTAAAGGTACCCTTGAAGGAATTACAAGGCCCTTCAAGGTATTCTTATCACTCTAAATTTCACCCTTGAAAATGTTATTCATGTATCCCCATTCAGGTGATAGCGTAGAATCACCTATAGGCTGTGGTTTTTTTAATCAGTGAGGTAAATATCTAGATAGGGATAGATACCTTGATTCTTCACCTTGAAATTCCCAATAAACTACTATTTACCAGAGGAAAATGTGTAGAAAAGAACTAAAAATAAGAAAGAAAAATTATAGATGATGTACCAAATGTATATTATCTACTTGTCAATGTTTTCAATATTTGAATGATAGATTATAGGCTGATTAAAATACTTTAGGACAAAATTTTACACATAAATAATTAAATATGGAGGCTACAACTGCACAACAATTAAGGTGATCAATCAAGATGTACAATAACATGGGATAATGATAATCCAACACTTGAATATAGTAAACCATATGATGCAATTCAGATGACCTATCAAAGTCATATAATTCACATAAAAGACATGAATGAAAAGGACAAATGCAAGGAAGAAATAAACTATCATTAACATTAATCAATAAAACATATCAAATTCACTAAAATGTGAAATGAAGTAGATATAATACAACTTGAATTTTATTCTAGAAGCAACAAGTATCAAGTTTGGTCAGGATTTGTCTTAAAAACATAAAAGATGATTTTAAAATGAAATAACCTATATTACATAGGCAATGGGAAGCCATTGATCTATTTAATACACAATAAAGCATGGATACCAAAATTAAGTGTGATAATAGAGACTTTAGAACTATTTCTCTTCCATGCAATTAGATATGGATGACCAAAATTAAATGAGAAAAGTTCCTTTATCCTCAAATCATGGAAATAAAAATATTAAACTTAAAATAGTTATTTCATCTTGTTATCATTGGTGGGATAACATCAAATATTTAATCTTTGATGATTTCATAGTTTAACTAAACATTTTAAGGTGCAAAATTATGACTACAGTTATTTTTACTTTACTACAGACCTCACAACCATGTCTAGAATTAATGATTTGATCATGATCCTACTACCCACCATAATCACATTATAACCTTGTAGATTTAAAGCTTAGTGTGTTGACTAAGATCATTTTGTTAGACTAGATGAGTAGTTAACCTATAAACTATGTGCTTATGCATTGCTGATGGAGTTGCTAATATTCCTCTTTCTATGGGGTCTCCACCATGTGATCCATACTCATGATTTTTGATCATTACCATAGCTTTGATTATCTTCAATGACCTCTTTATCTAAAATTACGTGGGACTAATCCACCTAGCTTGAGGTCACTCATATGTGGTCTGATACGCTCTTGTGTCTATATGAATTAAGATGGGACTCTTAGGACTATGGAATTGAGATAAATGGAAACATATTGGTAACTTAGGGATCTAAAACTTTACATAGATGGCTCCAAGGATATAGGTCATCAAGATTAAACCACATTGAAGCATCCTGCTAACCCACTCTTGTGTTTAATATTATTTACATGTGGATCATTAGGAAAAAAATGAAAAAAATAGTTAAATATTGAAGGAATTCTCAACATACCCCAGGGCCATGGAATGTTAACATGTGGCTCTGGGGAGATGGATAAATCAGATAAGTCTCATTTAAACATCTAGCTTAAGAAGGGCCCAAATATCACCACATTCCCTCTAATGACATTGTAAAAATTGGTAATAATAAAATTTCATATACTCAGGCAACTTAACTTAAGATATGGACTCAACTTGACTTGGGAAGTATCTTAGATTGGCTCGACTAACTCAGATTGGAATGACTCAAGATCACCTCCAATTAGAATGAATAGACCTATAAATACTTAGATTAAAAATTCCATGAATTAGAGTAGATTAGGGATTCAATTTGGATTAGAACTCGAGCCCATAATGGACCTTGGCTCAACATAGCTAGGTTATCCCTAGCTTCTTTTGCCAAAGGATGATGATGATGATGATGAAAAAGGGACAAAAAGGATCACCCATTAGTTTCTTCAAGGAGATACATTTTAAACATGCATAAGTGTACCCTTGAAGGTATTAGAAGAACCTTCAAGGTATCTCAAAGGAGATTCTTTGAAAGGAAATTTTCATTGTGTGTATGTTAAAGGTATCTAATAGGATAACCCTTAAAGGTACTAAAAGACCCTTCAAGGTATCTCCTAGGAGATATCTTTCAAAAATGCATAAGGTTACCATTTAAAGAATTACAAGTCCCTTCAAGGTATCACCTAGTAGTGTTGGAAATATTGTCATTGATGTCAAAGATCTAGCATTATTGGTGATAAAGGCCCCATTGCATTTAATCATATTTGTAATTGTTATATCTTGGCTAATGTGAGTTAATATTTATTTAATATTAATGAATATATTTTTGGTTGCATATGAGATAAAATAAGGGCCCATGGAGAAGTCAAAGAGCCACGGGGTCAAGATAAAAGAAGGATGGGACACATTTTCCCATGAAGAGTCATCTTGGGGAATTCCAAGAGTCACCAAGTGAAGACAAAAGAGGAAGGGTGAAATTTCTCATGAAGGAACACTTTGAGGAATAAAAAAAGTCACCAAGATAAGGACAAAAGTGGGAAGGATGTTTTTGTTCATGCAGGGTCACCACATGACTTTTCAAAGGCAAAAATATGAAGGGTCATACAAGTTTGGCACCATTTTCCATGAGGATTGAAGGGTCACAAAGGGGGAAGGCCAAAGGTCATTTGGAAATCTATAAATAAAGGCTTGAGAAGCCATTTGTAATATGAGAGATAGAGGTTGATTTGATATTGTAATATCTAGCTTAGAAGAGCAATTGTGAGAGATGAATATGATTTGTATTTGTTATATCTAGCTTATAAGAGCAAAGGTGAGAGAGAGGAAAGAGATGTTGTAATGAACTATCATTTGTTGAGATAGAAACATTGAGAGATAGGTGTGTGGTATACACAAAGGGGTTGCTGCTTGGTAAAGGGGTTGGTGCTCCTATGGATTGGTGCTCATGAATTGTTGCTAGGTTGGTGCTCAACAAAGGGGTTGGTACTCTTGTGGGTTGGTGCTCATGAATTGTTGTTGGGTTGGTACTTGACAAAGGGGTTGGTACTCCTATGGGTTGGTGCTCATGAATTATTGCTGGGTTGGTTCTTGGCAAAGGGGTTAGTGCTCCTGTGGGTTGGTGCTCATGAATAGTTGTTAGGTTGGTACTTAGCAAAGTGGTTGGTGCTCCTACAAGTTGGTGCTTGTGAATATTGTTTGGGTTGGTGCTCATTCATATACTTGAGATTGTTCTCCATGGTTTTTCCCACATTGGGTTTCCATGTTATATTTGGTGTCTCTCTCTATCTTGTGTGGTGTTTATTATTTGAGTTTTATTGCATATCTTGAATGTTTGGTTAAGTGGAATTTGGTTAAGGGAAATATTTATAAGGTATATGATATACTGATTCACCCCCCCTCTCAGTATATCTTATTCTTAACAATTGGTATCAAAGCAAGTTTCTTCACAAAGGGTTTAACAGCTTGAAGGTAAATCAAAGAAAAGCAAAATATGGCCAAGTAACTAAAGAAGGATAATCAATAGTTGAAATCTATGGTTGAGGCTCTTAAGAAACATGTGTGTATCTTGGATTCTAAGTTGGATGAAGAAGTAAAATAAAATAAGATATTTATTCAAGATCTTAAGAATCAGTTAGAGGTTGCAAATTCAATTTTAACATCAAAAGAAAAAGAGTGTAATTAGTTAAAGGATGAGTTAGGTTCTTTAAAGGATAATCATGAGAAGCTTATAATCAAGGTTGAGAAAGATCATGAAATATTGGTCCAAGAAAAGAAGGATGCAAGTTTTGAAGGCAAATCAAAGAAGCCTATCAAGCAGCCCAATGCTTTTAAGTTTTCAAATTCTTTTCATGGCCATTGTTTTGTTTGTCATCATGTTGGTCATACATCAAGAGACTATATGAGGAGAAGAAATCAATCAAAGGGAGATCTCAGTCACATTCAAGAAAAATGTGTGAGAAATATTGTTTGCTTTTATTGTCATAAGGTTGGCCATATTGCTAAATTATGTCAAAATAAAGTAAAGAGATATTCAAAGTATGTCAAAGGTTATAGATCCCCTAAAAGATATGAGAAGAGTCAAATTCAGGTTTGGAGACCTAAAATAGTAAAGGTTGATCAGGCTGAGTTTAAAAGTGAAAATGAATTACTTGCTATAGTAGATAAAAAATTAGATAGGAAGGATTGTGCAGAATCTCTTATTACATTTGAGCATGAGCTTTGTGAAGATAAGATAGTTGAAAAAGTTGAGAAGATAAAAAACATCATAAATGATAAGGTTAGTAAGTCAAAAAGGTTAGACATGCTTAAATGGATTCTAAAATAAAAACACAAGAAGATCAAGGAAGAAATAGAGGAGATGTGGGAATCTCTTGAGATTTGTTTCTAGGACCCTTTGTGTGGGGTGTCTCTTCTAGGCTTCAAGGAGACACTTTTAATAAAAAATTGAAGCATGGTGGATGCTATTGGATCTTGGCTATGTTGCATGACAAGAATGTGAGTTGATAGATTAATTTGTATATCTTTTGAGTGAATAGATTTTTGAAGAAAATTTTGCATCGGTGTTAAGGTTTGAGGCTATTAGAATGATTATTGCATATGCAGTGTTTAAAAGTTTTAAAGTGTTTCAAATGATTATGGTCATAAGAAATTAGAATGTTGGAAAAGAGGTAATAGTTTTAGAAAGAAGGAAAAGAATACTCATGCAAATTCAATTTAGAAGGATCAAAGTTTCAAAGCTCCATTCATCAAGAAGAAGGTTCAGACATGTTCATGGTAGAAGAAACAACCTGAAGATTCTATGTTGGTATAAATAGCTTTGCATGTAAGAAATAAAAATTAGCCATGGTTCATTGATAGTGGATGTTCAAGGCATATGATAGGAAATAAGAGTAAAGTAGATCAATGGTGGCACAGTGAGATTCAGAGATAAAACCACTGCTAGGATAGATGGAAAAGGTACTTTGAGTTTGGATTATGATAAAACCAAGAATAATAATGTTTTGTATGAAAAAGGTATTAAGCATAATCTATTGAGTGTTAGTCAAGTATGTGATCAGGGATATACATTAAAGTTTCATGCAAAAGGTTGTGAGGTTAGAAGAAAATATTCAAATGAGTTGATTACAGATTCTCAAAGGACAGGTAAAGATTTATATGCATTATCAAATATCTTCTCAAAGGCACAATCAAAGGACACATTCAAAGAATTTTGAGAGGAGTTGGGAGTAATTTCTATAACTTCCTGCCATTGATATTCAGCATCAATTGAGGGGGAGCTAAGTGTTAGCTTTAGGTAGGCCCTTTGCCATTGATGTCAAAGGGGGAGAATAACAGGTATAGGTACAGGTGCAAAAATAGGTACAAGGAATAGGTAAAGGTTGCTATAGTAAGGGGGAGTTACTTTATGTTTTCAGATGATAGTATGTGCAGGTGACAAGATGTGGCAGTTTCAGGATTGAGGTTGCCATTAATGACAAAGGGGGAGATTGTTGAAAATATTGTCATTGATGTCAAAGGTCTAGCATTATTGGTGATAAAGGCCCCATTGCATTTAATGATATTTGTAATTGTTATATCTTGGCTAATGTGAATTAATATTTATTTAATATTAATGAATATATTTTTGGTTGCATATGAGACAAAAGAAGGGCCCATGGAGAAGTCGAAGTGCTACGGGGTAAAAACAAAAGAAGGATGGGACACATTTTCCCATGAAGAGTCATCTTGGGGAATTTCAAGAGTCAGGAAGTGAAGACAAAAGAGGAAGGGAACAATTTCTCATGAAGGGACACTTTGAGGAATACGAAAAGTCACCAAAATAAGGACAAAAGTGGGAAGGACGTTTTTGGTCATGAAGGGTCACCACATGAATTTTCAAAGGCAAGAATATGAAGGGTCATACAATTTTGGTGCCATTTTCCATGAGGATTGAAGGGTCACAAAGGGGGAAGGCCAAAGGTCATTTGGAAAGCTATAAATAAAGGCTTGAGAAGCCATTTATAATATGGGAGATAGAGGTTGATTTGATATTGCAATATCTAGCTTAGTAGAGCAATTGTGAGAGATGACTACGATTTGTATTTGTTATATCTAGCTTATAAGAGCAAAGGTGAGAGAGAGGAAAGAGATGTTGTAATAAACTATCATTTGTTGAGATAGCAACATTGAGAGATAGGTGTGTGGTATACACAAAGGGGTTGGTGCTCCTGTGGGTTGGTTCTCATGAATTGTTGCTAGGTTGGTGCTCGACAAAGGGGTTGGTGCTCCTATGGGTTGGTGCTCACAAATTGTTGTTGGGTTGGTGCTCGGAAAAAGGGCTGGTGTTCCTATGGGTTGGTTCTTGGCAAAGAGGTTGGTGCTCACGAATAGTTGTTGGGTTGGTGCTCAACAAATGGGTTGGTGCTCCTACAAGTTGGTGATTGCGAATATTGTTTGGGTTGGTGCTCATTCATATACTTGAGATTATTCTCTGTTGTTTTTACCACATTGGGTTTCCACGTTTTATCTGGTGTCTCTCTCTATCTTGTGTGGTATTTATTGTTTGAGTTTTATTACATATCTTGAATGTTTGATTAAGTGGAATTTGGTTAAGGGAAAGATTTATAAGATATATGATATAATGATTCACCCTCCCCTCTCAGTATATCCTATGCTTAACAAGTAGTGCATTTAAACATAATTTGAAGGGTCTTGTAATACCTTCATGGGTACCCTTATGCATGTTTAAAAGGTATCTCCTAGGATATACCTTCAATGTCCCCTTGAATGCATGACGACTCCCTTGGAGGTATCTCTTATGAGATGCCTTCAATGGGATTGTAATACCTTCATGGGTAACTTGAATGTATATCCTAAGATCCACCTTGATGGAAAAATACACTCTTGTTTATGTTTTAAAGGTATATCCTAAGATATACCTTGAAGGAAAAAAGATGTACATCAAAAAATCATTATTGACCAAGGATAAAGAAATAGTCATGAGATATATTATTAAGTACTTATAATATACATAATTACATAGAGTTTTGAGGCAAAATAATATTAAACATAGAAATAACAAGTTATAGTAATGAATTTAGAATAAAACCTTTCAAAAATAATTAGAAAAATTTAAGGAAAAAAGATACTTTATACAAACAAATTAAGAACATATATACAAATAAAAAGCATTGAACCCATATTAATGGGTCAATTTTAAATGTAAATGGAAATTATAAGAATAAAAAAAAGACTGGTATTACTTGGAAAGATCTATATCCAAGGTGGTTCAAACTCAATATTGATGGAGTTCATCAAGGAAACCTAGGGGCCTCTAGTGTAGGGTGTGTGATTAGTGACTGTAGTGGGTCTCTAATTATAAAATCATCTATCAAGATATTGGATGGGGATAATAATGAGGTTGAATCCAAAGACCTAATGGTGGGATAAAATATTGTGCTTGAATGTGGCGTACCTAAGATGGAAACTGAATAAGGTTTTAAATTTGTCATTTAAGCCTTGTCTAAACAAAGGGGTAAATCTTAGAATTTGAATACCATTATTTAGAAAGTGTGGGATGATGTATCTATAATAAAAAACTAGAAGTGTTCACATTGCTATAGGGAGGCCAATCTAGAGGATGATTTTTTGGCTAATGTGGTAATCGAGCAAATTAAAATCATATGGGAGGACAATGATAGTGAAGCATGGGAAGATTTTAGTGATGCAGTTAAAATTGATATTTGAATGACATTTGTATCTTGACAACTCATATGGAGTTGGGTAGGATGACATGAAATATGGATTATGATATTTATATTAATATACTATCTTATCTCATTCATTGGGCTTATGCGAGGATCAAGCATATTGTAGTCAAACAAAAGGACAATGATCTCTCAACCTAAAAATAAAAGATATATCAACTTAAAACTACCATTGAATATTTGTAATTGACGTAATCATACTAAATCACAAGATACTTGAAATCAATGTTGAATATATCAATAGACTAAGCTATTGGTTAGATAAAAACACATAAACACTTAAACACAAAGATGAAAGAGAGAGAATGATTTATACAACACAAATTTCTGAAAAAATAAAATATATATTGAATTAAAAAAATTCTCCTCCCTTAGGAATGCATAGGTTACATGTATTTATAGCTAGGGATTGGGATGAATCATCATACAATCCATTTTCAATGTTTAGATCCTTTAATAAATATATAAAAAAGATATGCATGACATGTGTGGCTCAAATATGTCTCTAACATCCTACAAGAGATAAGAATATCATAAAAAAAATATAGTTATAATGCCCATCATAAGATGACAATATAATCTATCTATGACAAAGCATTTACATACGAT
Organism: Torreya grandis; assembly: GCA_037957365.1. NCBI lineage: Eukaryota > Viridiplantae > Streptophyta > Pinopsida > Cupressales > Taxaceae > Torreya > Torreya grandis. Next base: position 107,725 of record JARHVA010010377.1, on the reverse strand, counting down.
GATGTTATTGCAATAATAGGTCTAGATACTGAAGTCATAGGTGTTGTAGAGGTTGTCGTTGGAGACCAAGTTCTTGAGAAGCCTACTTACCTAAATTTTCAAGTACAGGGCATGGCTCACCTAAAAATCAACTTTTATTTCCTTGATTCTAATAAGAATGTCTTGAAGAGCTATGGGAGATTATCCATTAAGTTTCTAATGCATATTCAATGCATCATTTAGTTCCACATAGAGAGTATCTATATTAAGGACTTTACTTCTAGAAAAGTTCACCAATTATAATAAGTCATCATGTGTTTTATATACTATGCATTCGATTTATGTTTTAAAATTGTTTGTTATAGTTTGAAGTAGATCCTTGAAGATGGCTCCAATGAATAATTATTCTTACTAATTGATCACATTTTGGATCCTCGACTCTCTAAAAATTGAAATGGATACCCCTCATAGCCAAAGAGTTTCAACACCAAATTTTGCATATCTTAATAACACTTGATTAATTCATTTCTTTTTGTAGCCACATAATTTAGGGTCCATGCTACATCATGACTAGTTATTAAATTTAGATGATTGCATGCCTTATTCCTACATGCTTTGCTTAGGAAATGGAGTTTAGCCTCCATTTTCTTCATTTCATCAACAAAGGGAAACAAATCTCCCCACTTGGGCTATGAATCTCTCTTAGAATTTATTGTTATCTAGATAACATCATACATCTTATAAGTTACTCTTTGAACACTATCAATGGCATCCCTTAGACGTTGTATGGTTATTTTCCCTTGTAGAGTCACCATTTACCAGTCATAACCTCTAAAAATTTACTTTATCGCTCCTGCCATTAAATCCATAAAAGAGTATGGATTTTATATGTAATGGTCCAAGCTAGGGGGGAGTGCTTTCTCCTTTTTGTAAGAGATAACACATCCTCCTTATACTCCAATTCTAACTTTTGCCCTTCTATTGTCACTATTTTACTCTTGATCTTCCTCATAGTCTTGGTTTCTTTATTGAAATAGAACTTGACTATGGGTTGCTCCACCATAACTAAATCCTATGTGCTCTCTTATACCTACTACATATTTTAAATCCATTTAGGTACATTCAAGGCCACTAGTTATGTTTTAGGCTTTGTTTACTCGAGAGGAGTAGAAGAATGGGATTGTCTTAGAGGAAGCATAATTTTAGGAGAAGAGATTACCATTTGAGGAAATGGGGGAACAACCTTTATCCATATAGTAACCTTTTTAGGTGTTATTGTATAAATTACAAGCTTTCCTTCATCCAACCTTTTAATTTATGTAATGGCAACAGACTCTATTGGTCTGCATGGCTAATTTCTAGGCCCAATTAAGTAGATGGATTTGGAAGGATATCTAAGGAAGCAAAACAAGAAGATGAGACCAAAATATCAAAATGTACTTGCTCATTGAGTCTAGAGTCCTAAGTGTTTTGGGAAGCAAAGAATGAATGGGTAGAAGGTATTTTAAATAACTCTTACAAATAGATAGACATAGACTCATTGCTAACCCTATAAGTATTTATGAAAGGTGAGCTAGGGGGAACTACTACTTTGGTCACAAGGGTTAGATTGGGGTTTTAAAAATTGGCATTGTATCCATTTGATCATTCTTGGAGCCTATGCTATGGGAAATAGTTATCATAGTAATATCTAAAATTTTAGTGGTTATAACATTAGATGGGGAATGAGGATCACGAATACTTACCCCTTGTGTATAAATAGTTAGGGAAGCTATTGTTGTAATTAATATTGTTATTCTAGATGGTGATGGGTTTGAAGGTATGATAACTAGTTGTCCCTATGTGGAAGGTAGAGACCTAAAATCTACCTAATCCTCATTGTTACCTTATTAATTCTATAATATTTTAGTTGAAACTAAATTATTCCTTAGGATCTTGGTATATCTTGATTGGGCTACCTTTTCTAATAACTAGTCATCATCTGGGTCATTTTTAGTGGTCTCATTGATAGTTTTTGAAAAATGATGTTTTAGTTCTATAATCCTATTATTATTTAGTATATCATTTTCTTTCTATGAACTTATTAATTTCTTCATCACTTCCCAATAATTCCACATGCTCTGCTTCTTTAGAACATTTCTCAATGCTTAATAGTTCTCTTATTTATCCTTCAAGGGCTACTCTCGTAGGGGGTCTAGTGGGAATAGTAAAAGGAGATTGAGATGGAAGGGTTGAAGAAGTGAGAGTAGTAGTGGCTATTGGGGGTGAACTAGGGGATGGATGTGGAAGAAAATTATTTTTAATTGGGGATGAAGGTGGAATCAAATTGTTAAAATGGAAATGGAATGATGAAAGGATTACTTGCTATTACATAGTGAGTGGAGGAAAGAGAAACATAGATAATGGTCCACTTACTTTATCCATACTTAAGGAATCTTGTGAAGTATCAACCGACTAAGGAGGAGTAGAAACTAGAGTGTTTTTTACAATTGTAACCATTGCATTGGGATGTTGAAGAGGGGCATGAATGGATCTCTACCTCTCATCCACATGTGGTTGCCTAAATGGACTAGCTTGATCTTTTATCTCATCATATGATAGGGTTACTAAAGGAGGTTTATATACCCAATGTTCCTTTTCAATTATCTTGGCATATTCTTTGGTGGTCTCTGGCTTATATTGTATATGTCTGACCACCACTAGAGACATATTATCTATGTTCATCCTCTTATGAACTTTTACTTCATTTAGAGCATCCATGAATAGTATGCCATGTGGATATGAAACATGTCCATATTCAATATTCACCTTGGCTATGACTCTATCCAGGTGGTTCCTTACCCTTTTCTTTAGATCCCATGGTCTATAGGGTACCCATTTGAAGTCATAATAAATTCTCATTTTGCCCACTAATTGAAAATGTTCCCATTTGGGGTACTATATTTCAGTAATGTTAAGGGGAGTTATGTGGATTTTCCCTTGTTTATCCTTACTTAAGATGGAATATACAAAATTAGTGAGTTGATTTGTAATCTCTTGTTTTGCCACCTTGTTAAGGAACAATCGAGGAAGATACATGGGAAGGGATCTAGTGCCTTATATCATTATGATTGTACAATCTGGGTAAATATAAATGTTACCAATATTATCAATAGTTATTCTTATATGATTAGACTCTTTAGTCATATCCTTTCCATAAATGGTTTGGTAAACCATAGGGTATAAAGTATTTATCAGTCTAGTCATGTTTTTCCTAAACCTATGGATGTGAATAATGTTGAATTCACCACAAACTCTTTTCATGGGACACTTAGAAGATGGTTCCTAGGATTCTTCAAAGGATGAGTGGACCATACTAGTTATTGCATCCACTAGATAAGACATCATATAAAAGTTACAATCCAGCGTATAGTTTGAGATAATAACTTGGTGAATCAAGTTAGAAATAATGATTCTCCCTATGGTGATAATCTTGGTGGAGATGATGATGGTGTCCAACAGTGAAATCCAAACCTCATTGACATGGGTTATGCTTATAAAGATGTAAATTCTATTCAACAAGTCCATGAAAATCATGATTCTAGGCCTAAAATTAAAAATAGGGATAATGGATATGGATCCCCTAACTACGAAAGTGGTTGGTTTGCTTGCCTACTCTTATAAATTATTAGTTACATTTTATTAAGACATCCACTGGCTCACTAGGTATTGATTGTAACATATTTTGGGGGGAGGGTGTCTTTAGTACTTCTCAAAAACTTTTCCATTAGCATAGGCTACTAGTGCATTACGCTGAAAGTAGAGAAGATTGCCATAAAATTAGCCATTGAAAAATATATCAAAAACTAAGTTAATATAGATCATTACCTCACATTTTACCATTACATCATCTAGGCTCATAGTCTTGAATTCCACCATGTCTTGTCAATATTTCCACATGCAGGTAGAAAGTTATTCTATGGAACCACATAGTTATACTACTTTGACTTATTCCCATTATCAAAATAATGCTTGAAGTTGTTATTGAGGGAAACCTTTTCAAACCTTATATCAATGTATAACCCTAACCCTATAATGGATAACATAGAGAAGGAAGTGGAAGATGCGAAATAGAGGCCATTATTTTTGCACTCAACTTTTGGTTCTCTAAAATTGTAAAAAATCATCTTGGTCATGATAGAGCTCATATTTATTGGGTAATAGCTAATTCAATGATAATTTAATTACAATTTAATTAGAGGATCACCTATATGACATTTTTTATTAATGAACCCTATTGAGTTGATTGTATTTAATTGGCCAATTCATGCATATTAATGACTGTAATGGCCTTTTTCCTTATTTATCTTTAATTAATTCATATTTTTAATCTAGCAAATGAAGTGTCACTTTTTATGATCCAAGTTATTATGTGGCTTCTCCTCCCTCTACCTCTAGGCATTTTTCATTATCACTTGACATTTGTCTCATGGTTGACTCCATTAGAGAGTTTCATACTAGTATTACCAGATCGATGTGTTGTTTTAGAGACACATGGAGCAATTTTTCTTCTCCAATTTATGTGGAACATTTTATTTCTTATCCTTCACTTTATTACCTTGGGCTAGCAGGATAGTAATACATGGCGTAATCTAGGTGATTCATTCACTTAGCAGTGTCATACACATTTTTAACTTTGAGGATTTTAAGACTTCTCACAATGCACTAATAGTAATGGGCTATAAATATCATGACACATGGATGGTTTTCTCTGATCTACTACCCCAAAACATTTATACAAATTAGCTTTAACCTAGTCAATCACTAGGTGAACTAGATTTGAACACATTGCCAAATCTTAATGATCCACTCACTCGAGAGTCTTTTAAGTTTTTCCAATTGTTTGGATTATTGTGGGAAAATAGGTAGACATAGGGTGGAAAATTGAGATGACCTATAAATTATTAAATAAAAATGGAGAAAAAAATCCAAGTATATATCACCTTGCATAAGGAAATGAAAATATTCTATAAAACTAGTTAGTTGGTTAGCTAAAAAGAAATAAAACCCGTAAGTAAGAAGTTGCATATAAGTTCAAAGAAATCAAAAGGTTGAAGATATATTGGGGAATTATATATTGTGTAACATTAAAAACCTACTTACATAAGAGTATTTCAACAACCAGTAATAGGTTAGCCTAAAAAGCAAAGTATTGAATTCTTAGATAACTAGGAAAATGTTGATTAACAAGATATTTTTTAGTACTGAGAAGAAAAAATTGAAGTCCTCTAACGAGAAATGGTTCCTCAATGTTGATTTGCCTATAAAATTACTAGAATTATGTTTACAAGTCATGAAATACATAACCCTAGAGGGTAAGCACATAGTTATTTTCTCCCACCATTTTCTTTTACTCAACTATGTTAGAGGGCATCATATAAGCGTTACCTTTTTCTGCTACAGTCTCTAGAGCTCTCTATAAATAATTTAAAGAAAAATCCATATGCTGACCTTATTCACTATGGTCTTATCATTTTGATTGTTAAAAGGGGGATCCCCTTTGGAGTAAAGATATTTTAGAGGTAATTCATATTCAAAGTGACCAAGAAGATTCTACAAGGTATAGTGAGGATTTTTTTGGAAACAGAGAGGGGAAGAAGCTTACAAGATTAAGAAGAGAAAATGTTTTGGGTGATTTAACCCCCAGGGGTAGTCATAAAGGAATCCCTATTTATTTTGACCTTATTACTAGTATGGGTTATTCTTATTACAAGAATAATCTAACTATTGAAGTTGAATAGTCTTTGTAAAAGCTCCAGACAAAAGTTACAATCCAAAGTCTTTTGAGTTCTAAAATTTTGGAATAAGTGGACTAACTAAAATAATTATTGAATTATAAAGACTCTTTGTTGGAGAAGGGATATATTCAAAGAGAGGGTAATGAAAATGTGGGGACGTTTGTATCAACCCCACCCTTTAAAAAGAGCAACAAAGATCAAATTAGGGAGGGAGAGGAAGAAGATTGGACAAGAAAATGTGGAAGTAAGTACTATGGGTATTAAAAGAAAGAAAGATATAAAAGACTCTCTATAAGGCATCAACAATAGGATCAAGGATAAGTAAAAGAACAAAGAAATTTTTGGTATTAACAAGTTGGTTCTTTATTCAGAGTTAGAGGACTTGGTTTCTTAATCTCTCAAGGTCAATTTTTTGTTGTATTTTTGGTAGCATTTTGGTAGTGGTTTGTCTATTATAGTTGGTTCTTGATGGTTGGTTGAGTCTTGTGGCTCTATTCAGCTCTTGGTTCTATTTTTTGTTTTTTCTATCTTTTGGTTATATTTTGTAATGGGTACAAGTCCCTTAACCCATTTGTTTACATGAAATAATAAAAAAGAAAGATATTATTACTCAATAAATGATAAATTTAGATACCTTGTATATTTAATCATGCATTCAAATTTCAATAAAAAATCTCACATGAAAATTACTTTCTTTTTAGGGTGTAGTGGATCCCTATTCAAAATAAATTTGATAGTGGGGGATATTGGGTAAAACATTACCTTCAAGGTATCTCCTAGGAGATACCTTTCAAACATGCAACTTATTTGATGCTCTTGATAAACATGTATCACCTAGTAGTTCTTTTAAGGATATGCTCTTGAAAGGAATGTGTGGGAGTCTAATAGGGATATCCTAGGAGATACATTGAAGGTACCCTCAAAGTTATTAGAAAGCCCTTCAAGTTATAACATATTAGTTCCTTTAAGGAGATACCTTGAATGGATTTATAGTATTTTCATGTGTACCTTGAATGTGTCTCTTATAAGATACCGTTCATACATGTATAAGGGTATGATTTAAGGTATTAAAAATTCCTTCAAGGTATCACCTAGTACTACATTCAAACATACCTTGAGGGGACTTATAATAGCTTCAAGGGCACCCTTATGCATGTTTGAAAGGTATCTCTTGGGAGATACCTTCCAACTCTTGGGTTCACCACAAGTGTTCAAATCACATACATGATCCCAAAATATAAGTAGCTAATCATTTTCCATGATTTTATTCAAAACCACTATTACTCAATATCATTTAGTATACTATTAAAATACATGGTTGAATGTTGATTTAATTAACTATTTTCTATACTCGGCTATACACTCTTATGAATGTTTGAAAGGTATAACCTAGGAGATATCTTAAAATTAATATGAAACAAGGATTAAAGTATGAAGTATATGATATTAAAATCTATTTTTTTTGGATTGGCATAAATAGTGTCATTCAAAAAATGTGTTATACATTACCTTTTTAACATTTTTAGGTTTTAACATATCTCTATGCTTGTGTCTTGGTATAAATAAATCTTTATCTCCTACATTTAGGCATAAATTAGACTGGTCTTATAAATATCATGATTAATAAATATTCTCATGTCTTCTACAAATGTCTAGGCTAAAAAATTATACATCAATAGCTTTCCAATGTGGAAAGTATATTTCTCTCATAAATAATGGTAAGGTCATTGGTGAAGGAATAATACATAGAGTTGCAAGTCCAAATGTTACCTCCTTGGAATCCATAAATCTCACTTCCACATGCGATAATGATAAAATACCTATTGAATGTGTAAGTGTTATTGTGATTAAAGCTTTTGATCTGCTTATATCACTTCCATTTCCTAGAGCTTTTATGGATAATTTAGGGGATTTAGTTGATAGTTTTAATATATGGAGCACAATAATGATTCAACACATCAAAATAAAATTCCATATAGAGGATAACATGAAGAAGGACACAATAATTTTAGTTGAGGTACGTATTTACAACCATTGCATTAAGACAACCCTTGCTTGGATTCATTGCATTGATATATCAATGATCTTACCATATTTCAAAGATAAAGAAACCAATTTATTTGGGAAAGGGTACATTTTTTGCACAAATATACAACTCTTGAAAATGATGAAAAAAATCTTTGGGTTATGTTGAATTTTCAAAACCAAGGGAATTTTTTTGGTTGAAATCCTATCCCAATGATGGAAAATGAATCAGGAATTTACACAAGGCACATTTTAAAACATTGTGAGACTTGTAGTATAGAGGTAACTAAAATATCTATCATTAGATGACATTCCAATAAGATAGTGGACCTTGAATATAGAGCAATAAATTTACCATACATGACACCAAAGGAGAAAAAATTGGAAATGTTTGGTAAGTACTAGATATTTAAGCCATTATTTGCATGACATTCCTAAAACAAATACATCCACAAAAACTAAATCATGCCCACAAATACTCAGGCCATAAAATAATTCAGTGAAACACTTCACTCAGCCAAGTGGAATTTGATGCAAACATATATAATGAGATTACAAAAGTGTATGCAAAGAAATGTTGTACCAAAAAATGTTTAAAAGTTAAGATTGTAATTTGAGATGCTAAAATATACACGGATACATTTTATTGATTCTAACACAATAGATAAGAGGCAATATGTATTTGATGCCCTTTATGTCAGTTTGTTTAAGAAAAATAAAAATAAAACTACCTTTGATTTTCATGGTACTGAGATCTATTTGGAAGCTTAGCTTAAAATATATGGATTGAAGATTATCAATTGTTTTAACATTCAAAATTATCACAAAAATGGGGAATGAAATTCATTCCATGTAGGGAGATTTTGACAAAATCCACAAAAGAAGACAATGGTGGATAGTGACTTGATGGGTGAAGAGGTGGATGATTTTTTAAATGTTTTTCTAGGACTTACATATTGGGTAGATATAGACAATGCATGAGATAATGTTTGACATCTTCTAACATTTTTCACTCAAGAATTTTTGAGGTGCCCCATCAATGATAAACTAGCACATATGGAATATGAGCCAATATCTCAGCCTAAATTCAATAACACGTGGAAAAATAATTTTCATGATGTGACCATTTCTAGGTTTGATGACTTCACTTGATGAAAAACATGTATCTTATTGACTCAACAAAAACACTTTGGGTCCCTATCTATAGATCATAAAGATTGTATCGATCAATAATTCATTAAGCACTCAAATAAGATACTTTCTGCAAGACAAATATATTACACACTTAAATGAATGTTAGAGCAATAAATTGAAGAATACCTTAGTGTCATTCACAACAAGGTGAAACATCAAAAAACATTTGTGCCAAGGACTATGATAAAAATCAAACAAGTTATCCACAGTTATCAGTGGCAAGGATTATCACACATGGTCATGATGTAGATGGATATGGACATTTTTATTACCATATGTTCTTGGAGGGTATAAATTTGCTATCACCTTGATTAAAAAGTGTTTGAAGGATATGAAAATTATAATAACTACTTATGAATCTTTACTATATAAACCTAGATCTTAAAAATATCCATTATATAATGAACTTTGTCTAATAACTCCTTCCCTGAATGCTAGAAAAACATAGAAGAAGCACAACCAATAGGTGACTTCAAGAAACTTCCTTCCAGGCTATGCATTCAACTAGACAACATTTGTGGGTACAATAAGAACAAGTAGTTCCTTCCATCCATTATTATATAAAAAAATGTCTAACCTTATATGGAACTAACTATAATTATATTACATTTACAAATTCACAAAATTACATTTTTTTTATATAGGTTTATATTACAAAATTTATCTATCCTGATCTACAAAGGTATCTTCTTCAATGTTGAGGTTGGATTTTTCCATATAAGACATACCAACGAGGACATCGATGACACATTTAGAAACCTATTTGAATGTATAAAGAGGAAAGATCTATAGAGTGTGGTAGAGATGATGGAAAGTTATATGACAAGTGAAAATACGAGAGACTTGATGCCATATTTGATTGAACAAGTAGTGGATTTCAAAGACTATGCTAATAGTTACTAGATGAAGGTACAAAAGTAAATAGTAGGCTTGACAAAAGGTCAATATTTTATTATACACATAGAGCAAGGTCAACCCAATATGAATTGGAAAAAATCTATTAGAGATAGAAATTAGTCTCCCCTCATTAAATTATGAGGAACAAAATAAAATGGTGATATAAATGTTTTAGAAGGTAGTTCAATTAAAATAATTTTAAATGACTTGAAAAATAGAGAAAAGTATCAATATTACATTCTTTCAAAAGTATTAGATAGAAGTATAAAAAAGTTAAAAATAAATTAAAGATAACTTGATTAAGTATGTAAATTAATTCAATGAATTTGGTTTGACCAAAAATATAAAGTGGAACGATCCATCATATTACCTCCAAAATATACATGACACAATAAAATAAGACATGTTCTTATAAATTTGAATATACAAGATTTTTTTGGCCTAGAACTCACCATGACATACCCATACATAGAGATCTGCACAAAATGGTTCATGATAGGGCCCTTAATTTTGGATCAGGATATATAGATACATATGTTGGTCCAAGAATAAAAAGAACAAAAATTTCATTCAACTCAATATGTGCAAAATGGAAGTATATTATTTATCAGACCTAATGATTCTATAAGAGTAAACTACACAATATGGGTTTCTAGAGATGAAAGCAATATGGAGATATTGTGTGTGTGTATATATATATATATATATATATATATATATATATAATAAAATAAAGTGTCAAAATAGATTGGTTCATCCTTGTTCATATAGGGGAAAAAGATGCAGAAGAAGCCTCAATTTATTCAAGTTTTTTGGACAAGAAATGAAACACAAACCCAATTGGCACATCCTCACTATAAATTCTTATAGATAGTATCATTTATGCTTGGAAACCAAATAAAAATTTGAGAGGTTATACTTTTTTTTTTTTTGATTTTTTGAAAGGCATTGTAACATACTATTTTAATGCATCATCACATTAGGCACTTAAAAAATAGTGTTAAAGGATTGGGAGCTATTGATTTATTTCATGACATTGGTAATTTGAAATGGTGTTTCCTTAATTTTGGAATGGGAAGTACGAGTTATTTTGTTTCAAAATTTAGTGTATATTTTTGTCATGTAAAATGTTTAATTGGACATCTAAAATGTTTTATTAGATTCACTCAAGAAATGGCTTATTATTTTATTAATTTATTTATTTTTGAAGAGTTTGTCTAGTGGTAATTCACATTTAATTTATTCTAAATTAGGTCTTCGCATTTTGGGTCTTAAAATAAACACTATGAAATTTGCATTTTATATTTTTTATTACAATAATTAAATCTTTGACAATTATGCATAAACAAAAGGTCCTCAACATTTGTGAACTGGAACATGTACTTTAAATTTTGATCATTTTAAAATGGTCTTTAGGTTTTTTTAATTCTAAATAATAAGTTTGAATATCATGAATCTCAAAAGGGTCTTCAACAAATGGTCTTCACAATTTGAACATCAGGATTTACTCATCAGGTTTTGGGAATTTTAAAATACACTTTAGCATTCCCATGTCTGTGAAATGGTCTTTTGTGTTTATGCCTTTGAATTTCCCACTTCAACATTTGCATTTTATGAATTGTACTTCAACATTTATTTCCTAGGTTTTTACACTTCAAAGTTAAAGTTTTATGAAAAAGGCTTCGGCTTTTCTACATTCACATTCTGCAGTTAAGCAATCTCAATTGGTCATTTATCATTTGTAAATCAAGAGAATTTTTTCTCTAGAATTTTCATATCAACAAATGGTCTTCAAATTTACAGGTTTTTAAATTACACTTCATTCTGGTCTCACAAAATGGTCTTTCAAAAACTGGTACTTACAAATCACGTCTATTACAAACTCAATGTGTAAAAGCTTGAGTGCTTGAGATTGTGCCACATGACACAATAGTGATGACTGATCTATGTGTAAGGATGAATAGTGAAATCAAAATTCCCAATTATTATGATCACCTAATATTGTGTTGCATTGCACAATCTTGGTGACTTGACTTTATGAAATGATGAATAGTCAGAACAAAAATCTTTAGCATCATGAGTGACCAAGATTATGACATGCATCATAATTTTAGAAACTTGGATATGTGGGAGACTATATAAAAATATATAAAATGTGTTGAGTGACTTGAGAACCCATGATCATGCCACTTAACACAATCTTAAGGATTCTCTTATGAAGACCAAAGTCAACGTGGGTGAACTACTGAGTTTTTGAGTGATCAACACGTGACCTATATGAACTAAAATTTGATGGTTACATGGACATCACCTAAAGATTAAACAAATAGTTCATGATACAATCAAATAATGAAATGTGATATCTTATTAATCCCAAATTACCTAATCACATATCCCCAAGTGGTATTAGGAATCTATAAATGACATAATCAAACTAGTTAATCAAAACCTGAGATCAAAACTTGACTACGTTAAATGGTTATTTACACTATGCTTGGCCTGATTGATGTATGAATTATATTTCCTTATGAAATAAATGTCACAAACTTATTGTCTATAAATACATAGTCATTGAATGACTTTTCATGACTGTATGAATTCGATTGAAGATAGAAAGACCAAGGGTCTTCTAATGGCATGATGTGACTATTTTGTGCACTTAGATGTGATTTATTTGTAATAAATCAAACTAATTCTTGATAATTCTAACTAATTCTTGATAAAGTCAAATTTATTTTTGATAGTTTTCAAAAATTAGACTACAAATTATTTCTGACTATTATAAATAATTTAGACTTAGACTTATTACAAATATATTAAATAGATATGATTTATTTGTAATAAGTCCAACTAATTCTTGATAAAGTCTAATTTATTTTTGATATTTTTCAAAAATTTAAGTATTAATTATTTATCATCATTTTAAATAATTTGAAACTATTAAAAATACATCAAATATATGTGATTTATTTGTAATAAATCTAACTATATCTTGATATAGTCCAATTTATTTCTGATGGTTTTCAAAAATTTGACTATCAATTATTTCTAATTTTTTAAAATAATTTTGAATTATTAAAAATATATTAGATAGATGTGATTTATTTATAATATGTCCAACTAATTATTTAAAAGTCCTATTAAGTCTTGATAAATCCCAATTTATTTTTGATTGTTTAAAAAAATTATACTACTTATTTTTTCTAATCATTTTAAGTAATTTAGACCTATTAAAAATATATTAGATGGATAAAAATTATTTGTAATAAATCCAACTAAATATTGATACAATACATTTTATCTATGATATATTTCAAAAATTTGGATTGCTGATAAGTTTGTATTATATAAAATAATACTTTTTGGTCTAATGCAACTGTCTTTACCTTATTAAAATTGAAACTTTAAAATCATTCAAAGTGTTTGTGTTGACCTATAAATTTTATTAACACTCCTTTTAACATAATTTCAAAATATATAGTATAAATAAAATTAAAATGATACTCATTACTCATCTAACAAACATATAGTAATTATGAAGCAATCACAACTTCAAACTCATCAATCAATATCAAAATTAATATATTATTCCCTATTAATTCCTATTACATATAAAGCATATGATAAATAATACTAAAAGTGTGAAGAAATCAAAATACAACCATGATCCATATTTGTCAAGTTACAAGATAGATCACTACATGCATTGTCATATAGTATATTTCACCCTTGTGCACACACATTCCAATACATAGGGGAGAACTGCATAAGTCTGAGGCCATATTTGGATTATTGAATACATAGTAAGTGAGCATTGATAAATTGGTATTTTTATTTATATCAACATTATGAGCCCACTAACACATTATTTTCAAGTTAACCTAACCTAAGGTGGAAAGATAGGGTTTGAGATAAAAATTGTCAACAATAGCCTATGCATGAGATTTGAAGACAACAAATGAAAGGTGATAGAAAACTCATAATATACTTAGGTAGTCACATCTTGATATAATTAATATTCAATATATTATAGTTATGTTGGGATTCAGACAATAACATCGATAAAAGTATCTATAGGGTGACACAAGTGTCTAGCTAACCATACAGATTAATTTTTAAAGTCTTATGACTATTTACAGAATGTAAATAAAAATATTTATTCACCTATACATATTCAATATGCCTATGCATCATTAAATGCATTAAGTATTATTTCTTATGTACGATTTTATAATCAAAATACTATTTATCATTGTAATTTCTATATTTAATATTTTCTTAATTCAACATTGAAATTAAATATAATAAATTGAATTACATAGTTGGACTATTTTTAGGAATAGGTTATATGATTATTGAATAGATTATTTCCCCCAATTCTTGAATTTATGGAAAGGGTTAAACACATATACAAACATATTATATATCTTAAAATACGAAATATAATGAATCACCAACTTCTCATTTAAAACATATGAAGATAAATGATTAAAAATGAATTTCATATACAACCATACATTATTCCAAAAATAACAACAAATAGAAAAACTCTCTAAAAAATTATCTCACAGTCAACAACACATTTATCAATTATTATGTCATTAGTAAAACCTTAGTATCTACATAATTTCCAATCTATAATTCACATAGATAACCTTTAAATTTTAATTATTATAATAACTATCATGCATTATATGTAGACTCAATCAATCCAAAGTGTACCAAATTAGCACCCTATCAAAACAAATACCTTACATAATCATTTACTATATGAAAAAGTATCACTTATGCCAAATGTTTCAAAACATCTAATTTTTTCATTTAGAGTTTTTATGCAAGGATAAATTTATTTAACTTCCCTATTTGGGTAACTAAAAACAACACTTCTAAACTACACAAAAGAATTTTGGCAAGAGGATGCTATCAGAAAGAATTAAAAATAAACCCATATTATACATTTCAATCATAAACGAGCTTCCAAAACTCTCAAAAATCTATGCATTTATAGAAACCATTTACCATTCACCATTATCATTTATGCATGTATTTATAGAAACCATTTACCATTCACCATTATCCAAGAAATAGAAATCGATTAACTCCATGCTATAAAAGATAACATAGTGTCTAGATGAAGAGACATCTCATAAAATAAAAACATGAATGTAGAAATGACAATAATAAACCTCGAGTGAATTTATAGCTTACATTTAAATACAAACTTGGCATCAAATAAAACTCTGAATATTTATATGACTATAGATCTTTCTCAAAATCAGGCTTTTATTTAAAACTATGTAAATAATAATAGTATAGATTCATGAATTCATAAAAAATTGAAGTAAAACCATGGTGAGAAAGGAATAAAATAGGAAAAGTTATATTATATTTTATTATTTCACACATGAAAAACCCAATACTTTCTATTTCTTTTTCAATAAAAATCACTTTGCTATGTAAGTTTAAATAAAGGCTTCCCTTATTTCACCAACTAGAAAGATGACTTTTCCATGAAATAGACTTATTAAAATAATGATATCCCCTATTATAATGAGGCAAGATTTTAAGATTTAATATTCAACTAATTCAACCAACCTTTCACGCAACAAATCTTGTACATATCAAGATAAAAAAAATGTTCATACATAAGAAAGAATCAACATAGATCAATGACTTTGATTTCTCATTGAAAATTCATTCTATCTCATCAAAATAAACACAACAAAATACTTATATACTATCCATAGACTGAATTCCCTTAATTACAAAGTTCTAAATCCAAATCACATTATTTCATCCTTGAAAGACAATTTTTTTAGAGTATGCCTTCCATGAAGAGGTTGGTTGAATGAGGAGAGAATGACAATAACTAATAATTTTATGGTGAAATCATTTCCAAGGTGATAAATGAATGTAGTTATGGCCAACATGCCCCCTAAATTAGTGGTACAATGAAATCCTTTTAACAACATAATAAACCATGTACTTCGATGACCACCAAACAACTTAGTAACATAAATTTACAACTGAAAAACATTTGTCCATGTTTTATCCACTAATAACTAAACCCAAGAAGGAACAAATAATGAATAAAAATATTTACATCTATGCAAAAAAATCCATCAACATGTCCTAGCTTTAAATTCAACTGATTTATGTAGAATATGCTTTGAGAATATCCAATCCTCCAAATAATCCTTCAAATAATCAATACAAATGAAACATAGATAGGACATCAATGTTCCACATAAAATATAACAAATAAATAAACATAATTCTTGTAAATACCACCAAATGCATATAAAACATGCAAATTTTAATGTCATAATGTGACACTCATATTCACGCTAGGAACATTTTTACCACCTCAAATATCTAATGTTTGAGTCACAAAATGCAAGTATATTATAAATACATGAAATATATGTTACAAAAAAATAAAATAGAGAACGATATTATTCCAATATTTTAGAAACCAAACATCACTAATTTTGGACTCCACATTCTATGAATATTAAAAATTATTTCATCATTACAAATAATGTGATTGTAATATTTGAATATAAAAAAAATATTTTTTTGTAATAATTTGATAAAAAATATGCAATGTTTTACTCCCTTATTGATATTATTTTTTTCAAATAAATCAACACAACATTATATCATATTAAATCATACACACCAATCATTTACTTAGTAGCCATGTGTGAACCAATTCAAATATTTTACAATTAAGGGATGGTTGTGGAGATAACATAACACATAGAATAGGAAATATTAAAACATGGACAATTGGTATAAATTAAAATCAAATAACTATCCTATGATATGAATTCTAAGAGTAATTAAGGATGGTAAATACATAATATTCACTACTTGTTTCCTTATAAAATATCTCTTGTAAATTTTAACAAAGTATTCAAATATTTGATATTAAATACTTAGAATAATATGGTATATTTTTTTAATTCTCTTTAATAATGATTAATATCTCATAAATTCCAACAAGATTTCCAAACACAATTAAAAAATAAAGCAAAGCAAGAAAACAAAAACAAAAGAGAGCATAATAGGAAAGTAAAAGAAAAAATAAAAATAATAAAGAATAAAGGGTAGCTAATTGAATAAAAGATTATAATGATGACTATTAAATGAATAAATCAACTAATTTACATAAATATAATGTAAATAAAATATATTTTTATAATAATATGAGGTATTTTGTATGGACCAAGCCAAATTGAATCAAATTTATGGTGTTTACCTAGTTTTTCATACGATTTATCCTTATACAACACTGACTCACCTACCTTAAAGGATTTTTTTGAAAGTTTATTATTAAAAAATATATTTATTTTCCATTTATATCATTATAATTTTCAAATCAACTGACTTAGTTTCATCAATGGCTAAGAGATCATTAAGTATCTAGTTTACAACACTAGTATCTTTTGTTAGATATTGAAGGGAAGTCTTGGCTGAAATAATTTGCAGTTAAATAGGTAAATTAAATTAGAAACCATAATCTAACATAAATGGTAAATATTCTATTTTATCATTCATGATCATTATGTCAACCCCTAAATCTTAAAAAATATAGACATTCTAATTTCTTTTATTTCAATAGCCTAGTTTTTTAATAATTAAAATCAATTTTTTATTTATGGATACGGTTGGTCCATTCCATTAAGGATAATACTTTGAGTAATGGATAGAAATGATCGAATAATGTCCTAAAAATTCCAAATATTCATTAAAAATAAATTAGGGAGGATTATTAGATATTATTTCATAAGGAACACTAAATCTGAAAAACATTTCATTTTCAAAAAATGAAATTAATTCATAAGTAACAAATCTTCTTAATGCTATAATTATAGGCAATTTAGTAAAGTAATCTATTGTAGTTAAAATATACCTATGACTATTTTAAGATGGGGGATGCATATCTATAATAAAATATATATACCCCACTTGGTGAAAGGTTTCTCAAGTATGAATGGGTTCAAAGACATGGCTAGTAGTGTATCTCTACCAATGAAAATTTGACATGACATACATGACCTTAGTAAATCATATTAATATTGAAACAATATAGACTAATGATATCACACATAAAATATTTTATATGAATTATTTTTCATTATATAATGTCAACCACAACTTCTTTCATCACAAATTATAAAACCATTTTGAGTTTGTTGATGGGTTAAACAACACAAAATCATAGCATATATATATATATATATATATATATATATATATATATATATATATATATATATATATATATATATATATATATATATATATATATATATATAATTTTCTAACAAAAGAAATTTTAAGGACTAAAACTTAAATACTCATCTTTGTCACTTATAAAATGTATCAAGACATGATTTATTATGAAAATAATAATTTAGGTCATTATATAGTCATCCATGAAAATAAGCATTGATCCAAGTCATGCATTTCAAGTCTTATTCTTCGTTATTTTGAAAATTCAAAAACCTTAATATTTAGAAATAAGGATTAGCATGAATAATATCATCAACATACATAACTAAGAAATTTATGTGAGATGTTTCATTTTCAACTAAATATTTAGCAAACTCATTTCTATTGATAGTTTTTAAATTTTAAAATTCAAGATTAAATTATTGAATTTGTAAAATCCAATTTTCTAATCTATTATGAATGCTTGGTTTTCAAAAGATAAGATAAAATAGGTACATTATAAATAATATTAAATTCATTTTACATCGATAAATGTATAAATTTATTTATATAATAAATTAAAGAGAGAATAATTTTAACAACCAATGGGAACCTGACATCAGTGTCTTTTAAAAATGGACTTATGTAGGTAATAGGTCTTTCCTCATGATAATGATCATGCTGAGTGATAACAACACCTATGAATTTTTTAAGTTTCATTAACATATAAAATGAATGATTTTTTTAATTTAGGTTTGACAAGAAGAGGGGGAATTTAAAGGGAAATTTTAATCTCATTAAATGTTAAATCTAAAACTATATCCCATAAATATATTTGATTTTTCTTTAGTGAGATCTATAATGGATGATATTTGTAAGCAAAATTTGAAATCAACATATGCACAAAATTAATTTTACCAAAAAAATTCTAATACCAAATTGGTATTTAGGAGTTGGTAAATACTTGATAGCTTTTATGTGTTTAAGGTAAACTAAAATGCCATATTTCAAAATTATATGACCTAATTTCCCTTTGATAAATCTGAAAATTAATTTAATGGGATTTAGAGAAATATTATATTTTCTACATCCACAAAAATTTCATGTAGGCGATCAATATGAGTCTTTATATTTTTTAAATCAATCATAAAATCATCAAGGTATGTTGAGAAGTCTTATAATTGATGTCATTGATGTCAAGATACATCTGGTGAAGATGCATGGTGGGTGGTTTGTGAGACATGAACTTGTGTGCTTGATGTGACAAGGAAGCCATATGATAAGAGGGAATTTAAAGGAAACCTAATGTATATATATTGAGAGATAATTTAAAGGAAACTTAATGATTCTTTTGAGGTTGATGTTAAGATTCAAGTCAAGGTAAGCATGTTTTGAGTATTAGTCTTTGAGTACAAGGTGTCTTAGAAGTCTAGTCAAAACAAGCATAGTCATGTCATGAGCATGTGTGTGATGAGTATGAAGAGGTATGCACACAAGAATGAAATTTAATAAGGATCATAAAAGGCATGTAATTAAGGTATAGAAACATCAATGAGTGTTTTAAGGTTAGTTGTCAAGCTTCAAGTGCTTGAGAAGCCTAGTCATGACACTAGTCATAGCATGAAAAGAACTTGTGAAAATGTATGAGCTTGGTGGTCTTGTGAGATGGATGCACAAAGACATAATAGGATGTATAAAGTTGTTTTAAAATGTATTAATGGAATTTAAACACTCATGTGAGTCTCAAGATGAGCTTATAGGGGTAGAACCTATAGACCTAGTATGTAACTACACCACCTTAGACCTTGCTTGGCCTAATAAGGCATCATGAGCTATTGACAGGACATATGAAGGATGTTTGACATTGATTTATCATGTGATATTTTTTTAATCATGTATATGAGGTTTTTATATCTTAGCCAATGGTTAGAAGGTTAGTTTCAAGGCCTAATGTGACTTGAAGGTCAAGGTCTAAGCAAACAAAGAGAGAGATGGTGGCCAAATAAGGTATGAGATTTAGATTTCAAGATAATAATGAGCATGTGAACATTTTTAGTGGTGTGATAGGTTATATTTTATGTGTTTACCAATTTTGAGGTCAAATTTTGAATGTGCAATATTGTAAAAGTATTTTAAGGTCTCTCAAGTACACAAAATGGATGGTTCTCAACCCAAGAAAGACTTTTAGATGTTCATTGGAATGTGTAACCTCTACATGGGAACCTAAGATATTGAATAGAGATTGGGAAGGATCCTATATAATATCTATAGGCATTATTTTTTGAAATGAGGGGTAGTCCTTTTATGAATATTTATTAACACTAGAAATAATGTTTACCTTCTCTAAAACCCTAATGATGATGCAATGTGAAATATATTGTTATAAGGTGATTAAAATGGATTGGTATCTATATTAAATTTATTGGGAGTTATAGTGAAATCTCCTAGGAACCTCCAAGTGTGATTGGTTTATCAGGTGAGTGAGTGGAACCTACATAAAAGGCGTTGTTTCTAAGCGATTTACGATAATAATCAGAGTTAACTAATCTAAAGTTGCTAAATGGATGGAGAAATTTTTTTGAGACTTTTAGCTTGTTTCTATGGTGATTTTTAGACATGTTATATCCCTAAGGTGTACTAAATTGGTCATCCAAGTTAAGAAGTTGCTAACAGACCCAATAGTGCAAATAACGAGAAACCTAGACATAAGTGAGAAGGTGATTAGGGACATGTTATCATGGATTAGGGATGAATTTAAATACATGGAGATGTTTTTCAAGACTTGTAAGACATCATAATTTTGGATATAAGTTTTTGATATCAATGAATATGATGAAAATGTTACTCATAATTTTATTTGTCTAGTACAGATGATACAATAAGGTACAGGACTATGAAATTGGTCTACAAGACCAATATTTCCATTTGAACATATTGTATATCTATATAATAATGGTAATATAATGATCTCATAGGGTAATCCACATAAATAAGTGGTATCTATAAATGGTCATATAGATTTTGAATGTCAAAATCACCATGGTTGGGCTTTAAGGAAAACAAGCAGTTCTAAGTAAGCAAGTTGCAATGATGAGTTTGAGGCTCTATAACCTAATTTAAAGTATTAAATGCATAGGTTGTTATTTTTTAGGAAATTTATGCTATATAAATTATTTATATAAGGTTTTAGATAAGTGACTGAAATGTTGAAGCCAAAAGAGATTGATTGGTTCAGGTTTGACTATGTATACTGGAGACAATAAATTGGTCTATAAGACCAATAATTATCAATAGAAATTATGATATTTTTATTTCATAATTTTATTAGAATATTTTAGGATAATTTTCATAAATTATTAGTCCTTGAATGTGTTCCTTTAGGTTTTAGAAGTTCAAGTTTCTATGACTATGTTTTGAGGCTAGTTTGCAGTTCTAAGTGGGCTACTTACAGAGAAGGGTTTGAGTACTCTTGCTCTAAGTTATAAACTAAAAATAATGTGTTTATTAATATGAGGTAATTTAAATTATGTATATATAATTTTTTTCCATGGTTTTTTTTATAAATTGTGTTTATGCTTCATTTATTGAAGATAGACTTTCTAGTTATGCACATGCCTAATTGTGAACATTACTAATGGTGTGCTTCAAGTGGTGATTGGAGTTAAAAAGTATAGTAGAAATAAGATAAGATTATTAAGGGTATATTTTAAATAAATATAAAGTTTTAATACCATATGTAAACTCTGAATGTGTTATAAGGAGATCAAAGAGTAATGTGTGCTAATGAAGGCCTAAATTAAATTAGGTCTCCTTAAGACCTAAAAGAGGTTTTGGTATTTCAAGATGAGGATGACATAATGTATTATTTGATTAATGTTTGAAATGTGTAATAAGAAATTTTTAAAGTATAATACAAGTATTCAAGTATATATTTCTGACCAAGAGGTTTATGAGAAAGAGGCTTGTATATATACAAGGTAGTTTTAAGCCTATTTGTGTGTGAAGTGTGTAAGCGAACAAGATAACACAATGGTGAGTAGGATAAGATATTATAGACCATAAGAGGAGAGTATAAGATCAGTGATGAATATTTTATTGATTTATATGTATGAATATTAAGGTCATGTGACCTAATTAAGTTAAGAAGAGGGTTAATTAAATGAAGAAACCTATGAGGTAGTTTGAGAGGGATAAAAGTCTGTGAAGAGATAAAGAAGGAGATCATCATATGTTTTATGATAAAAAAGGTATTAAGGTGATCAAAGGTTTTAAGTGGTTGAGTTTTTGCTGAGTCATCTAGGGGGTTGGTTCCTCCTTGCAAGTTGGTATTTGCTAAAGCGTAGCTGAGTTGGTGCTCAACTAGTTGGGATTGATACTCCAAGTGAAGTGGGTACTTCACTAAATTTAGTTTTTTTATTTTAGGAATATAGTGAATTTTTATATATCAGTGGGTTTTCTTCCACTTGAGGGTTTTACACATATGTAATGTGTTCATGTCTTTCATTCTTATGTGGATAGGTGTTTATGCTTGCTAGATATATGTGCTTATTTGAATGATTCATGATTATTTAAGTAAAATTGTTAAGAAAGGTTTTGAACACTGATTCAAACAACCCACATCCCACCCGCCCCCTACCCCCCATCAATAAAGTAGAAATTGATAATAATTTCAATTAAGTTATTGAAATATACCTACATATCTCTTTAGAAAGTCTCACCAACATTCACTAAAATAAATTGAATTCTTTTAAAATAAAATAATGAGTAGTATATAAAATATTATGCCTATATTATAGATTTAAACAAATAATTTGATTATAACTAGAAAATCCATCAAGAACAAACATCATTTTAGACACTACAAATTGTTTTAAAATTTGATCTATATTTTGCAAAAGAAAGTTGTCTTTAACACTAATTCTACTTAGAACTCTAAAATCTACACAGATGAATATCAAAAAATTTATTCCTAGCATGAAATAAGTTTGCTAGTAATTTTGAGTATCATAAAATAAATATGACACCACCATCTGACATCTTATCAAGCTCCTTATTGATGGTGTATTCCAATAAGGAACTTTTTCTTCTAAATTTATACCTAACATGTATTATATCTAGCTTAATATGTATCACATGTTTTATTATCTAGGTTTCATAAACCTTACGTTATCTATAATACCAATAAAATATGTCCACCAATAATTAAAATAATTTAACAAATTAAACTATTTCATCATTAATACAATGAATATCTAAATATATAAAAATATGATCCTCTTCAGTACCAAGATTAATGGAAACAATCTCGCCTATAATTCTATGAGATGGTTCTTAAGTTTGTAACATTTTAGGTTGATATTTTGGTGAAAACGTTAATTCCATTTATTGACCAGACCAATAGGTAATTTTTTAGTTATTAACTACAAATAATAAACATAATTTAACATATAATCTTCATGATCAAAATAATCACCTTTTGAAAACACATCAAAATGTTCATCACAGTGAAATACTAATGAATTATTATTAAGATCAGACTCTTTAGGTATGAAAACTTTATAAAAGAAATAATATATAGTTTGATTCACTATCACTTAAGGTAGGATTAATATCATAAACAAAATTTTTATCAATATAAGAGTTAAATTATCTAAGGATATGTTTAATATTAAATGCCTCAAAGTTTTCAATAAGTGACAAAACCTTCTAAGCATATATATGGAGATATAGCTTAATTTTAAGAGGCCATACTAGATAACCTATTTGAAATATTTGGTGAATATTAGGAAATTTGAATCGTAGCTTTGGTGAATCCTCTTTGGGCAATGGTGAATCTATTATGATTCTGAAGAAGCAATACCAAACCATAAGGTTACACCAAATAAATCCACTAAATGCTTGTGTCAAATGACTATGTTAGACAGTTGCACTAGATGGTTATGATAGAAAGTTGTGCCAGATGATTTGGCTAGATGGTTTTTATAGATGCTTACATTGAATGGTTATAAATAATGGTTTCACTGTATGGTTTTATTGAATGATGAATCTAGGTCAAGATGTCAGGTTATCAGTATAACTAATATGTTGTCTAGTTACTTAGTCACCTCCCTAGTCATATAAATACACCCTTAGCTCTCATTTTAAACATTTTTCACATTAGATTTGTCATCTCCCTTTGGAACCACCCAAAAAAAATTTACATGATAATAAAATATGTTTTGAAGAACTTGTCAAGCCCATCCATTTTGAAGATCATATAATAGCCACTGCCAGATGTGTATATGGTACATGGTACAATGATTAGATTTTGAAATGTAAATTTGATGCCTTGATATATCTTATAGAAATAAAAATTTCACATTATTCAAGGATATCTTTATAAATATGAAGATAAATAAAATTTAATAGGGGTTTATAAGGAGAATTTAGACTCCATGTGTTAGGAGTTAGCAAAACTAATGGTGTCACTTTTGAAAGTATTAACATTATTTTAGATAAACTAATATGAAAAATATTAAATATAGAAATGGTCAATCTACTTCTGGTAACCAATGTCATGGATCTATTAGATAACTTTAGAATTCATCCAAAATCATATTAACTAGCCAAAAAAATGGTCAAGAATGTCTATTATGAAGATGTGGGGTGCGATTCAGATGACAGGGATAAAAAAAAACAAAATATGGTAATTGAATAATGATTATTCAATAAAAATGATGAAACCCTTGGTGACATGAATATTAAACTATTTCATGGAATTTAGGATTAACAACCACCACAAAGAGATCCAAACCAAGATGAGGAATTTAGAGAGAACTTTCTGTACATGGAAATATTTAGCCAATGGATATTTACATTGATGAGTCAATAATAAAAAATGATCTTGGGAGAATTTTTTTTATAGGAAATCGATCTTATCCTATGAAATTTAATACCAAATGCACTACTATTGTGGCAAGCCTCAAATCAACAAATCCATTGTAAACTATATCTACGATGTGTAGAGTACCCCTAAACTTATATCATATAATCTACAATAGATTTGTTGACTTGAGGCTTGCCACAACACTAGTGCATTTCCTATATAAAATTCTCTCCCAAGATCATTTGTGAGTATGAGATCAATTTCCTATATAAAATTCTCTCCCAAGATCATTTGTGATGGTTGATGCATCAATATAAATATCTATTGACTGAATATTACCATGAACTAAGAGTTTTGTTTGAATTCCTCATCTTGGTTTGGTTCTCTATATGGTTTTCACTAATCCTAAATTCCATTCAATAGTTTAATATTTATGTCAGCAAGGGTTTCATCCTTTTTATTGATTGATCATTGTTAAATTGTCATTTCTTGTAATTCATTATCCCTGTCATCTAAATCATGGCCCACATATTCATAATAGACATTCTCAACCAGTTTTTTTAATAGTTCATATGATTGTAGATGAATTTTGGTGTTATCTAGTGGATACATCTTAACTAGTTCCTAATTTAATATTTTTTTTATTAGCATATTTTTAAAACAAAGGTGATACTTGTATAAGAAACACCATCATTTTTTCTAACTCCTAACACATGGAAAATGAATTCCCATTATAAACCCATTTTAACTTTGATTTCTCTTCATATTCAGAAAGCTCTCCTTTAAAAAAATGTGAAATTCCTATTTCTATAGGATATCCAATAAAATGTAAAGGCGCACATGTAGTGTTTTGTTTGTTATCCCTTATTCCATTCAAAGTCACTTTGGTATCATTCAATATGAGATGTATATTTAATGATTCTATCTTTTAAGGTTTCAACCTTGGTTTACTTATTCTTTTTCACCTTGTACTGGTAGGGTTTGGGAATTGAGTCATTGATTTTTTTTCCTTTCTTCTTTCCATGCCCTTAAATTTGAACTCTTATGAATGTTCTTGTAATTTTGTTCATCATTATTTTTTGGTCTGCCATTTGGCACTACCATTTGACACTTCTATTCAACACTATCAGAGGTGTTGTCATTCGACATTATTTTTTAGCTCCTCTAATAAATGCTATTGGTGTTATTTATTGAATACCATAGTCTAGCTTCTTGATTCAAGTTCTATTGGTTACCTTGATTGATATCAGGGGCTAGGGGTATATCTTGTGTGTCTCCCTCTATATATATCTATGTGTATGTGTGTGTGTATGCAGTGAATTGAAAGGTAATATAAGATATTTTTGTAAAAAATTGGTGAGTTGACTCCAAAAATAATATATTTTCTTAAATTTATAGTGATCTAGACCCATCTATCGACCCTAAAAAATCACCAAAACTTAAAAATTGAAATATTTATGAGTTAACGAATATCCGTCGCTAAAATTTACCATGATGGAGATGAGTTTGGTTGGTTTTATAAAATTTCCTTGTTTATCTAACAATTAACTCATACTCTCCAAAAAAAATTAGATGTTTAATATTCAATTATATTAATTTTCTGAGACCTAAACACAAAGCCTCAAATTTAGCTACATTGTTACTATTTTTGAATGATGATTTAAAAGTTTACTAATTTTTTTTTACCTATATGAGAAATTAAAATTAAATATAACACCATTTCCATGTTAGAAACATGCTTTAAAAAATTATAAAGACCATATGGTTTCCCTATAAGTAGTTCTTATTTGTTGTTGATTAGGCTCATCCAAAGTTAGAAACTCACAAGTAATAATTCTAGTTTCAACATATACAACATTAGTTGGTATGGATTCTATAGGATTAATATTGCATTCCTCTCTATGCTTAAAATCAATTCCATTTCTTATAGGGACCGAAGTGGTATCCTTACCTAGAGAGCACTAGTAGATTTTGACCAATCTCAGCCTAACAACATAGCATAATTAGTATGGATATCTAAAACATGGAAATTTGAAATGCTTGTGATTATTTAATATTTATATATTTTGATAACAATGTCACAAAACTTACCACATCTCTTAGTTTGGTGAGAATTGAAACCAATAATTTTAATATTATTAGTTTTGTAAGATATGCTTATTTGATAATAAATAAACTTAGGTGTGATGATATTGTAGGTTCCTATATCAAGGATAAAATTATGGATAATATTATCAAAAAATTTAATAGAAACATAAAATAGAGGAACATAATTAATTTGAGGATAGTTTTACTAATCAAAAACATAATTAGATTCATTATTACTACATATTTATTTATATATTACTACATTCTCTAGATTAATATCATCATTAATTTTATCAATCTTAATAGTTAAACCAACCGTTTAAATCAAATTAAAACCATTTGTAATGGTTTCCAAGTCATAAATAGTGTTATAAAAACAAAGATAATGATGATGTATAGGATTATAATTTTTTGGGCTTATATGGATGATATTTTATGTTACTTAATCCAATAGATAAAGGTTTAGATTGCTAAGAATTTATAGCATAAATATCTTTAGTAGTAATCTTATGCGCAACTTTACATTTATCTTGCATTGAAGGATTCAAAGTAGATGTTTTATTACTAATTTCATTTGAATTTATATTTATGTACAAAATTATAATCACTTTGTCTTGTCTAAATAACGTAAACATTAGCAAATTTTGATTATTTTTTGATGACTCATCAGAACCACACATGTTTATATTATCAACTTAGTTAAAGGAAATACGATCTTTCCCTTAGAAAAATATTTTAAAATTTTGAAAATCTACACGTGTTAGGAACATTATCTATTTCACAAACAAAAAAATAACTATTATTTTCCTCATTCTTATATTTTTAATGTTTGGAAGTTTTACCTAATGTTGAGAGCTTGTCATTCAACTATTGCTTCATATTGACTAGCTGATTTCAAAGATTATATACATCTTACAAAATTTATGCATTATCATAAGTTAATCTAGTACAATATTATTCTTAACATCGAATACATTTTATCTTATTTTAATATTCATTAAAAAAATTAATTACAACATCATATTCTATTATGTTGTTATCCTCTAAAGCCATTTTGTATTTTAAAAGCAATTAAATACAAAAGTATAATCTTGAACTTTTTTTTGATGGTGTCACACCATGTGGAATTTTATGATGTAGCTTAGTAAATATATTAATAAAAGGGTAAATATTTTCACATGGATCATTGAATATATTAACAATTTCATTAACTAACTCTAGATCTTATTTAGGCTTACCAAAACAAAATTTTAGTTAATCTTCTATGTATTTCCATATATTTGTGACCTTTTTGAGTGGATTAATAAAGTTTTGGTACATTTTACCTTTTAAATTTTTCAAAAACACCCTAAGAGAATTTGTTTCATATTTATTCCAAGGGTTACACAAACTAACATAAATGAATTTAAATGATCCTCCCAAGATTCATTAGGGTTCTCTAAGAATTTTGGTACGTTAAGACTTTAAGAGATGGAAACTTACCAGGATGAGCATCAATATTAAATGTATTTACATGAATATAAATATTTAAAGATGGATATTCATTTTATACATCAGATTCAACCTTATTATCATTTACTTAAACTTGGTTTATATCATTATGCAAATTAGGAATGAGATCCCTAACTCTATCTCTAGCTTGTTATTTTCTTTGGAATATTCAACAAGATATATGTTTTTACTTGATTTAGTTGGTTATACAAACATGTTTGGATGATACGTTTAAATAAAATCATCAAAATAAAATGCCTCAAAAATAAATTGAATTCTAGGTGGATGTTTAGCAATAAGGGTCGCATATTAATCTATATGAAACTGATTGTAGTAATTTTGTTCTTAAATATGAAACTAATTTCAATAGATTAAGGTGGTGTATCAATATATTTCAACGGTGTTTTCATCTTATTATTTATATATAACTTTAATAATTTCATGAAAATCATAAGTTTTATTATGTAATCTAAAATAACAAGGCTGTAAGTAATGTTGACTTGATCCTCAACAATATCAAAATCACATTAAATGACAATCAAGTGACCAATAATAATCATGGGAAATAAATTTTGATTTAAAATAAATAAATAAATGAAGAAATAAATTGTAAAGAGTCCCTATAGAATTCACCAATTTTTTTGATAGTATAAAATGTAATGTCAACGAATCAACCATTTCACTTAACACGAAGGTCAAGATGGAAATAAACCAGTTTAATCATAGGGGATATATGGGACAAATATTGATTATAATATGTGAAAATAGTTTTTTTTTAAAAATAATTATGGTCATAATTTAGCTTAATACATAACAATTTAAATATCATTATATTCATGAATAAATTTGCTTCTTTAAACATATAAACTTATTGGAATCATAATTGACAAATATAATCTAACATATCCAATGGAGTAAATTGTATACTAGAGGTTATCTTTAGATGAAAATATTTATGCTCCATTATAATTCAGCAATGTATCACTTTATATTAGTCTTAATACCACAAAAATAATAGAATAAACTAAAAGAGAAATAATGCACAAATCCTAAATAAATGTGAAAGAAATGGAAACAAATATTGAACATAGAAAATGTGAGAAATATTGACTTTAGTCTAACAATAATGATCTATAAATAAAATAACTACTAATAAATAAATTTAATATTAATCTAAGAATTAGACTAAATAAGATCTAAGACTATGAATATTAACTAAAATGAAACTAAAGATAAATAATATAAACATAACTTAAATTTCAAATAAATTATCTAATTAATAAATAAAATTACAATAAATGAGAAAATAAATAAATACAAAATTTAAGACAATAATAGTCTAATATATTAAAAATAAACAACTTGAAGATTAAGAGACTAAGAAACTAAGATAAAGTGAACTAATATGTAAGAATAATGAAAGAAAATACATTAATCATTAAACCAATAAGTTATAATTAAATTAAAAAACATAAATATATTTGAGTTATTCAAGAATATTACTTCACCATCAAATAAAATATTATTTGGTGTATCTACAAGTGATTATTCAATATCAGAGATACTTTCATAGAAGAAGAAAGATATGGAATCCTGAGAATATAAGATCCCTTAATACCTATGTATTTTCTCCCTTTTTTTTAATGTATCTTCAATATATTTATAAAATAACTTATTTTAAGGTGATTATGTTTTGAGTTTATAGCCAACCTTTAGTTAGTTATGGTTGTAAAGTTAGTTATCTTTAAAAAGTCAATTAATTTATTATTAGAACTTCTTTATCAGTTATAATGGTCATAACTTATGTTTATGTTTTAGAACATTAAAATGAGTTTCATGGGATTGAATTAAAATAATGTTGACCATATTATTATTCTCTAATGGATAAAGGAACTCAAAAATTTTCAAGCATCACTTAAAAAAATTATTTACAAGTGCATATAAATCAAATAATCAATAAATACTTATGTTTAATAATCCAAATAATATAATACATCATGATTGATAAGTAACATAAGATTTTATATTAAAAAAAAAAAAAAAAAAAAAAAAATACACATGATCAAATATAAAGTAATTACACTATCCAAGCAAGTACCATTACATGAACGCACTGAATACTCACTATAAAAAATGAGTATGATCATAAAACTCCACTGAACAAACATATGAAAAAATACCTATGTTATTATCATAGAATGTTTTTCAAAACAAAAATTATTTAAGAGTAATAAATTCCACTATAAAAAGATTTTAGAATTGAATGTATCAATGAATAGTATATTAGAAAGTATCTCAACAAATGTAATATAAAACTATGAGACAAACATAATAAAACCACCATACAATAACTGATATCAATCGTAATCACTCCCAAAAATTCTCCCTTATTTGTTTGGTATGTAGTGTACTCTATTGGTATATCATGTAATTTAATCAAGTTTGTACCTCCAAAATCATCATCTATCTCAATTTTGACTTTATTTATCATATAGGTCCTCATCGATTGGGACATAGGGATTCTAACATGTATTTTGGTGGACAATGTAGAATCACTAGGTATAAATGTAATGAGTCTAAAAAATAAATTTTAGAGGTAGGTTGTATTAGTAATATTAGGGTCAAGCTTGGGGAAAAGCTCATCATGGTTGAAAATGAGAGGAAAATTAGTAAAAACATCTCGATTTGTGTTTAAAGGAGATTCACCTAATATACCTCATCCATATGGATAAGATCATTAATTAGCTCATATTTGATGCCTAAAAAAATATTACCACAAAAATTCAAGGAAGAAGCACGAATATTATCAAGGATTATCTAGATATTTGGGTCATTTGCATCAAAGTGAATTTAGACATAGGTTCCAAGATGAAAATGTTTCATGAAAGCATTGGTATCCACGTCCCCTAAAAGATATGATATGATGACTACTTTGTGAATTAGCCCCATTGGTTTATTATATATTACCTCTGGCCCATACATTTATAAGAAAATATTTTGAATATACTGTGTAATCTCATATAATTCCTAGATTTGAAATATATCAAATAATAAATTTAAAATGAAAAAATACTTAATAATCCAACAAATTCAATTGAGAAAATTTTGATGAAAAACAAAAAAGTGTACCAAAAAAAAGGAACTTCTAATTGTCCTTGCATGATACCAAGTTCCATTCTCAAACTAAAGTAAATATTGAAAAATGTATTCATATATAAACATATTATGTTGTTAGGAACATAAAACACAGATCAATTTTAATGAAATAAAGATGGAAATAAAATGTAGAAAATAGAATTAAAAAAAACACAGATTTAACATAGTTTACCTAATATGGGCTATGTCCAGACATAAATACCAATTTATACTCTTATTTACTATAAAAATTGAGGATATAAACCTAAAATACATCCACTAAAATCTACTCTTTCACTCACACATAGTGTGCCACTATGATTACAATGCCCCTCATATCAAAAGATGGTTACATATTCGGGAAATAATGCACCAATACAAGTTATACTATTAGATATGTGACCTAATAATGAATGGTACATATTTACTATGAAATTAGAATATTTTACAATGTATTTTTCACAAAATTTTTGCTTTGGGAGTGCTTCCCACAAACCCCCATTAAGGGGGGATCCATGTTTTGTTTAAATGAGATTCACCTAATGTACCTCATCCATATGTATGAGATCATTAAATGGATCATATTTGATCTATAAAAAAAATTACCATAGAAATTCAAAGACCCCCATGGAAACCAAGTGGGGGGGGGGGCACACCCCCCATCGAGAATTGGGCATTATAGTAAGATCATACTCTACCATCCAACAATATCCCACTTAGAGACTGATTACTGTAACTCCACCACTATAACTCTTCCTTGGAATTCTATTTGAACTTTCACTCTAGCATGTTTCTCATCTTCCTTATTATCCCTAAAGATCTATTGAAGCTAAATAACTATCCATATTATCCTTTGTGACTACCTTTGTTACGATATCTACAAGATTTTAACTAGTATGGATCTTTTCCAACTTCAGTTGATCATCCTCCAAAACTAAATGAATTAAGTTATACTTGAGGTGTATATGTTTGGTTATTGAGTAGAATGATGAGTTCTTTGCTGAATGAATCACACTTTACCTATCACTATAAAACCTACAATATTCCTACTTCTACCTTAACTCTTCCATAAACCATTGTATCCATATCATCTCCTTGACTACTTATGTAGCTACAACATACTTTGCCTCTATAGTTGGAAAAACAACTATCTTCAGTAATTTTGAAATCCAACTAATTGTTGTGTCACCAACACTGAATACATAACCTGTGGTGATCCTCCTGCCATCTAAATCTCTATCCATGTTTTCATCAACATATAATTATAAGGTTACATCTAACCCTTCATAGCACAACTATCTATTAGTGGTCCCTCTCAATTACTTGAGAATCTACTTGACTATATCCTAGGAGCTGACTATATCCTAGTGCTCCTTTCCTAGATTATTCATAACCTTGCTGACAAATCCCATTGCATGAACAATGTCTAGTATTGAACACACCATAACATACATTAAACTTCCAACTACTTCATCATAGGGAACCTTGGAGATGTAATTTATTTCTTCTTGCATTTTAGGACACTATTCCTCACTTAATTTGAAGTTTCCTCCTAAAGGTGAACTCACTAGTTTTGCATCTTGCATATTGAACCTCACTAACACCTTCTTGATGCACTCTTATTGAGATAATGCCAATTTTTTATTTTTCCTATCTCTTATTATTCTCATACAAAGTATATTCTTTGCAACACCCAAATCCTTCATTGCGAATGAATTTTCAAGTTTTATTTTGAGCTCATTTATATCGTACATATTAGACCCTACAAAAAGCATGTCAGCTACATATAATAACAAGATAATATATATCTTCCATTATTTAATCTCTTAAAATAAACATAATGGTAAAAATGACATTTACTATAAACTTATTCTATCATAAACATGTCGAATTTCAAATACTGCAGCTTGGAGCTTAATTTAAGGCATAAAAACTCTTCTTCAACCTACACACCATTTATCCTTACCTTTTACTTCATATCCCTATGGTTTCTCCATATATATTTTATCCTCCAAGTCACCATGAAGGAAATCAATATTCACATCTTAATTTTCAAGGTGAAAATATTCTATTGCTACCAAACTTAAAATAATTCTTATGGAAGTCATTTTAACAACTGGAGAAAATATTTCATCAAAATATATACCTTTCTTTTGTACAAACCCATTTATAATAAGCTTAGACATTTACCTCTTTTTTCCTCCATATTATTCTTTCAACCTATAAACCCATTTATTTTACAATTCTCTTTTGTGTATAGGCATCTAAACCAAATCCCATATTTGGTTATGTACCAAGGAGTCCATCTCCTCTTTCATGCCTTACTCCCACTTCTTTCTAGTTTCTACCTACATTTCTTCTTCATAGCTTTATGGCTCACCACCATAAGTCAATAATAAATAATAAAGTGAAGGAGTGTATTGATCAGGGAGTTTACTTAATTTGGTAGATCTTCTAACTACACTTTTAAGAGTTTGAGGTATTTATTGTTGTTGTTGTAATTGTTACACATTCTAATTTTTTGGAAGTTTTGAAATTTTATTTCTAGTGATTTCATCAAGTATTTCATATTTTGTATTTAGCTTCTCTTATTTATTTTCCCACAACTAATCTTTATACATGACCTTTTCATTAAAGATCATATATCTACTCCAATAAAAGTATATTTATTTGATTTTGATTCAAGCTTGGTTCTATTTTTTTTATCAATGGACAAATGCTTCACAACCGAAAGTATTTAAAATGAATAGTCTAACTTTTTACCTATCCATGATTCTTATGGAATGTCACCATCTAAAGGACTTGAAGGCACTTTATTTTTTAAGTAAATAATAGTATCCATAGCATACCCATAATTATAAGGGTATCCCTACATGAAATCTCATGATCCTTTCACACTCCATGATTATCATGTTCATCTTTTCTGACACACCATTTTGCTGTGGTGTTATTGGAACTGTCTTCTCTCTATGAATCCCATAGGATGAATACTATTTATTCAAATCCTTGATATAGTTTTCACCTCCATTATTTGATCTAACACACTTCAACTTATTTCTTGTCTCATTCTCAACCAAAGATTTCCATTTCTTAAAAGTATAAAAAATATCAAATTTTTTTGTATGTAACAAACCCATATTTTTATAGTTTCATCATCAATAAAATTAACATAATAAGAAGAATCACCAAGGGATGCTACCCGATCTGGTCCCCATACATCTGTATGCATAATTTCTAACTTTTTATCTTTATTTGTCTTCCCAACTCTAAGAAATTTGACTCTCTTATATTTGACATACACATAATGCTCACAAAAATCCAAATACACCTTCTTCAAATATGGAAAATAATTATTTGAGTGGAGAATTTACATCTCATTCTTGCTCAGTTTCCCAAGTCTATGGTGCCATAATTTTGTATCTTCTTCTATAGAAGCTAAATCAATAGAAGATATAACATTACCAATATATAAATATAATATACCTACCTTATCTCATTTTTTTATTATTAGTGATCCTTTAGTGACCTTCCATGAATTTTATGCAAATGTAATTATGCATCCCTCACTTTGTAACTAACTTGCTAAAATTATATTTCATTTCAACTGAGGAACATGCCTCACTTATTTAAGAAACCATTTGTTTCCATTGTATAATTTTATTTGTATCTTACCCTTCCTAATAATTTTACAAGGTTCACCATCACCCAAATAAACATGTCCAAAATCACCTTGAACACAGTCTTGAAAATATTTCCTATGAGGTGTAACATGAAATGAAGCCCCTAAATCTAACAATCATGAATCATTAATATTATCTAATGAAAGGATTAAATCATCTTTCAATGCATCACCTACTACATTTAATTCCTAATTGTTATTTTATCCATATCCTTATTTTACTTTTCAAAACCAACAATATTTATTCAAGTGTCCTTTTTTCCCACAAATACAACACACCAACATTCCTCTGCATTTGGATATTTCCTTATTAAACTTCCCATGATTCCTTAGGCCATTTCCTATGTCCTTTTGTATTCTCATGTTCTCTATAGTCAAATAGTTACATGATGTCTCACCTATACTTTTACATCACATTTCCTCATTACGAATAACATAAATAACATCATCAAACTTTAAAGTGTTTGAAATAGAGATAAAATTACTCACAACCATGACCAAGTCATGCCAATATTTTTGGAAATGAGCATAGAATCAAAAGATAAATAACCTCATCATCAAAGTTTACTCATACAGATCTTAATTGATTTATGATTGTGTTAAATTAATTTAAATGATCAGTAATAGACCCACCTTCTGACATCTACATATTAACTAAATAATTCATAATAAATACCTTTTTAGAGGTTGAGGGTTTCTCATAAACTCTATCCAATGTCTTTATCACATCCTCTATTATCTTTTATTTTAAAATATTGAAGGCCACCAATGCTGCTAGGCATAGTCTTATTGTTCCTAGTGTATTTCTATTAATAACCTCCCATTATTCATCCTTCATAGTCACTTTTTTATATGTTATTCCACCCAATGGTATGAAAATATCCTTCTAATATAGATAGTCCTCCATTTGCATATTCCATAGCTTGTAGTTTTCGCTATTGAAATTTTGACATTAAACTTGACTTTTCTACCATTACTCCCACTCAAACTAGAAACCCTCTTTTTTTATGGGTTTATCTACCAAATAAACCTTTTAATTTAACACTAGTTTTTATGAATATAGAATATAGAGTAATATTAATGAAATAAATATGGAAATAAAATGTATAAAACATAATACAAGAGAGACACAAATTTAATGTGGTTCACACAATATGGGATACATGTTAGAGAGTTGTCAATGATGTCATGGAGTTATACAAGTGAGTGGATGAACTACCTTGATTAACTAAGTGACAATGGCAAAGTGTTTAATGTGCTTGTCCTAGTATGCTTGAAGTTGGCTCCATTAATTTGCTAGTTTGACATGCTTAGAGATGGTCAAGGATGAGTATGGTATATTAAATATGTGAAAGGGGTCCTATAAGAGGTTTTATATGCTTTAAGTGCTGATGTGCATGAGTGGATTTCATCTAGTTGATTATTATTTTCATCTAGACATTTAGGGTCTAGTGGTAGAAAATCTAAGTAGGTAGTTTGTTTACATCACCATTACCACATGTGAATGAGTTAGGGGGAGTTGGTCATATAGTTATGATCACATTAGTCCCTAGCTACTAAGCACTAAATATTAGATCATGAGATTAAGTGTGATAAAATATATGTACGTACAATGTTGGGCTCCCAGGTAGTTTGACATTGTTTTCCCATACTTAACCAAATTTGTATGAGGCAAGAAAGAACTGAGTAAGTAGATTTGTGATGGTATATCTCAGAGATGTGGATGAATAAAGAGAACTTGATCATATGGGTTTGTTTAATTTTATGCCTAGTTAATTTTTACTAAATTTGAGATCATGAAATGAATCACGTCAAAAGATATGCATGTTCAAAGTTGGCCTTTCCAGATAATTCTTGACATAGTTGGCTCTGTGAGAGAAAAAATTGAGTGAGAATTTTAATGTCATTATATATCACATATGCAAGGTTTAAAAGATTAGATTTATATATGGTTGGATTATCCTATGTGAGGATATCATATGGTTCAAATTTGAGAACATGTGAGTGAGCACAACAAAAGTTATTAAGGAGCAAAGTTGGCATTCTAAGCAATTTACAATGGTCCCCATACTTGGCCAAATTTGTGAATGTTAATGATATATACTAGATATAGATATAATGGCCTATGGGTGATTGTATAGTGAAGAGATATGATACACAACAAGTGAAAGAGGTCAAAGTGTTTTTTGGATAATGAAGGTAAACATCAAGCTCCTTACAAAAGGATCAATGAAGCATGTTCATTCCAAGATGTCAAGATGCAATGAGATAAGGACAAGTGTTCAAGGCTTAAAAATGAACAAAGGTAAATTATAAGGATCCTATGGCTCATGGTTGATCATATAGATTGATTGTAAAGTGTGTGTTGTATGATAAAGACATGGCTAATCCATAGAGATCAAAGGTATGTGTTGAGTCAAAGTTGACATATTTCTTGAGATGAGGTCAACTATTAGAATTTTAACATTTAAAAATTGGTAAACTATGCGATAATGATAAAAAAAATATCAATAGTGTGTGATTTATCTAATTTATGATTATATGAGACGATGATGTGGTGTTCAAGGTTTAATTGTGATCATTTGAATTCAAATATTTGAATTTATTAAAGGAAAGACCAGTGTCTAGTTTCTGAGCCATAAATATCAATCTATATATAATTTAACCTTAAAATAAAAATTGAATTTGTATAGTACTCCAATAACATCTTTAAATATAAATTTGAAGTTATGAGTGTATGTATAGACAAAGATATTGAGCTCCAAATTTGACTATGTGTTTGACTGTGTTCTATAAAAAACCTAAGGGTAATTGAGCTCATTCTGATGTTGTTTCAATGTTTAAAGATGATTTAGATATTGGATGATGTTATAGACTAGACGAGGACCATATATGTGAATTATTAAGGTTTTACCAATTTTATGCAATATGAACAAAGGTTTATAAGTCAATTATTTATTTGTTCAAGGTGACTATGTGCACAGAATGTTGTTTGAGCATATGCAGAAGTGAGCAAAGTTGACTGTGATCCTTTGAGTATGTCAAATAGGTCATGTGAATTGGGTATATGAATTTTTAAGTGGTCATATGTTCTTATTTTTCTTAGATAAGTTTCAAATATGTGCATGGATCTTCATAAGACCAAAAAGGTAACTTAGGCCTATTTGAAAGTGTGTTTTGATTAAGTGTGACCCATGTAAGATACCTTAAGGATGAAGGCATGTATTGTGGATAACAAAGAAATATTGTGAACTTGATAATTAATGATTTATCTATAAATAGTGATACCAAATGAGATGGTTTCTAGATTTTTAGGCATGAAGGTGAGACTAGAGAGAGGCTTGAGAAAGTCTTGTTGGCGAAGAGGATAGGTAGTTTTCCTATTAGATGTGTTCATGAGAAAAAGAGTTTCTTGAATATGTGTATGATATTTTGGTCAGATTTAAGATGTCATAATAGTGATATTATAGTTTTAAGATATGTGAATAATTCTGAGTGTGCATATGAGGACAATTTGAGTGAAGAAAGAGAGTTTTTGACATCCGTATGTGACAGGCCGTATGAGATAGAGAGGAAGTTTATGCATGAGGATAGAAAATAGAGATCCATAATCAAGTGTTGTAAACATTAGTTCTAAGGTGGAGGTATTCACTTCAAAGGATATTCTAAAGGACTTGATCCTCCTTAGGGGTAGTTGCTCCTTATGAAATAGATGTTTCACTAAATACCTTTGGTCAGGAGGATTTGATCAAGGTTTTCTAGTCTAAATGAGTTGACTAGTCTCTTGTTTATAATTTTTTATAGGAAAATTTATCCATGTGTTGTAGGCTTGAGAGTGGGTTTTATTATCCATGAAGGTTTCCCATAGGAAATATGTGTTGTGTTTGATCTTGTATATGAATTGAATGAATGAGCTCTCTTGTTAATGTTTCTTGATCAAGTTGATATATTTTTATTGTTTAATAATTTGAAAGAATTGAAATTGAAATTGAAATATATAGGCTCACTTATTCACCCCCAACTGATTATACATCTAATAATTGGTATCAAATCAGGTCCTTTGATAAAGGCTGGACAACTTGAAGGTGATCCAAGGTACAATATGGGTAGTCATCAAGGAGGTTTATCTAATAAGCAAGATCCAATGTTCAATGGATATAATTATGTGTTTTAGATTTTAAGGATGAGGACATAAATTATGTCCCTAGGGTTTGATGTATGGAAATTTATTGCGGATGGTTATGTTGTTCCTACTACTCCTCCATCTAGTACTGTAGACAAGAAACTGTTTGGGAATAATTATAAGGCAATGAATTCCATCACTTGTGGTATTATAGAGACTAAGTTCATCAAGGCAATCCATTGTAAATCTAATAAATAGATATGTGACAAAATGTAGATAATTTATGAAGGATATTCAAAGGTCAAGTTTTCTAAGTTGCAGACTCATAGGAAGCAATTTGAAAGTATCAAAATGAAGGAAGAAGATTTTGTGGCATCCTTTCTATAGAGAGTTGATGATATTGTTAACATTATCATAGGTTTTGAAGATAACCTTAAAGAGGATATTATTGTTCAAAGGGTATTAAGGTCTCTATCCCTCATGTTTGATCGTAAATTATTTGTTGTAGAAGAAATTCATGATCTTACTCAGCTAAAGATGGATGAATTTCATGGCATCCATACTACACCTATGAGATGAGAAAGAATGATGATTTACCACCAAATAAGGAAGCATATTTCAAGACTGAAATATATACAAAGAAAAACTCCCAAGGTAAAAAAACCAAGGAGGATGACATTTATGAAATATATGAGGATGAACTAATTTCTTTGATTTCAAGAAGATTGAAAATAGGTTCAGGCAGGTATAAGGGTAAACTTCCCCTCAAATGCTTAAATTATGGAGAGGTAGGAAATTTTGACAATAAGTTCCTTCATAAGTATAATAAGTATGATGATGAAGATCATGATCAAAGTCATGATGATTACAAGAAATCATCCAAGTCTGATAAAATAAAAACGGGATTAAAAAAATTTGACAAAAAGAAGTACTTACAGGATAAGCATAGTATCTACACCAAGGAAGATTACAACTCATTTGATGAGAGTGAAGTTAGTGACTGAGAATATGATTATGAAGAAAATTTCCTTGTTGAAGATGAATCCCTATTTATGGCTGAGGAAGGTATTTTATCAAATCAGAAGGTGTATACTTGGAGTGATTTAGATGATGATGAATATGAGATGGACTATGAGACTACATTGACAAATGCTCTTGAAGAACTAAAGATTGAGAAGAAGATTAATAAGAATATGAAATATAAAATCAAAGACTTTGCAAAGCAATTTAGTGTATTTGAGGTAAGAATGAATGAAGATACCAAAGATCATGAAGATATGGTCAAACATCTCAATTTTCAATTGGAAGTCTTATCTACAAGCCTTAAATTTAAATAAGATGAATTTTCAAGGTATGTAATTGAAAATGAGTCATTTAGATATGAGTTAGAGAAGACATCTAGTAAGGTGAAGTCATTTGTGAAGATAAATTAGATCAAATAGCCAAATACCATGAGATATGTAAATTTCAATGGTTCCTTCTATTGTTATAATTAGTTTGAGCATAGAGGTACAGAATGTAGAAGACCTATTAGAAATGAGTTTTCATGGGACTATGATGGTGGTCATCAATCATAAAATGTAAGCAAGGTTGAGTGTCTCAACTATAATAATGTGGG
Source organism: Torreya grandis (assembly GCA_037957365.1). Classification (NCBI taxonomy): domain Eukaryota; kingdom Viridiplantae; phylum Streptophyta; class Pinopsida; order Cupressales; family Taxaceae; genus Torreya; species Torreya grandis. The sequence goes on along the minus strand of JARHVA010010377.1, from coordinate 66,634 downwards.
ACACTTTGAAAAATCTTGTCCATTTAAGATAAGACAAGCTAAGTTTCCATCAAGGAGTATTGTTTGCTACAACATAGAGGCCACATTGATATATTCTTCAAGCAAAGGTCTACAAATTAGAATAGGTTCAATTAGGCTCCAAGAGTGCAAGGAAGAAGGAATGCTAGCTCATGAAAACCAAAGGTGGTAAGTATGAGTCATGATGAGACTCTAGGTCCAAGTAATTTGTTTGCTATGGTGGAGAATATTATTGAAGTAGAAGAGTACCAAAAGATCTCATTGTCTGCTCATGTTGTGGATAAAGAGACCAATATTATAGAGAAGACCAAGGTGATGGTTGAAGCTAGTTCTAAGGTATGTTTGGATCCAAGTGAACATGTTGCTATTATTGAGTAATCTTCATGCAAAGAACATCAATTTTTAGTACCTAATGATGAGATTTAGAACTAAAAAGTTAATTCTTTAAATGAAAAGGTATGTCAAGATTCCATGTTGTCTACATGTATTGTCAATTCAATATTAGAAGAGAAGAAGAGTGATATAGAGAAATAAATAGTTGTCACAGTTTAGACTAAAAATAACAAGAACAAGAACAAGGATTCATATAGCTACAAGAGGATTCTAGAGGTTATTGAGGAGATGTGGGCCACTCCTAGCTTCACTTTATTCTATGAGCATTATGGTGTAAAGGATGTCTCTGTCTATGCTTATTAAGAGATTCCTTCAATGGAGAATCAAGTGTTACTATGATGTTTTTCAAATGGTTCTAGAAGGCTAAAGATGAGTATTTTTAGTTGGTTCAGGTATGTCCAAGTAGAAGAGATATTGTGGTGATGTCAGAATGATGTCATAGATATATATGGTCAAACTGTAGGGTTGGATTAAAATTTTTCAAGTGTTAAAGGAGGATTTGTGATTTTTCAAGATGATACTTTTACAAGAATTATGTTAACATTATTCTAAAATGATCTAGGTAGTTTTGTGGTTTGAAGATATGTTGAAATCAAATTGGATATGTTTGTTTGCTCTCAAGATTCCCCATTTATGCTTAAGAGTATGTAGGTCCTAAAATGTGTTATAGGATGTGTGGGTTCCCAAATATGTGGAAACTAAAAACTTGGCCCAGAAGTGTGTAATGGTTGTATCTAGGTGTACAAGAAGTTTTAGAGGTGGACGTTAACCAGAAGGAGCTCTATTGACTCTATCTATTTTGAGATTTTTGGTTTTTGCACTCTGCTAGAAAAGGTATTTTTATTGTAGTTTTAGGTATGAGGATTCTTATTATATTAAATGGGTCAAAATTTCTATCAAATCAAGCTTCACATAGATTTGAAGTTTTGTGGTTTTCAAATCATTCATGTTTTTGTGAATATGGAAGCCTAATTGGCAAGTTGGTTTGTGAAGAAAGTATGTTAAATATATTGAGATAGGTATTGAAAATTGGTGTAATTAAAGAGGAATATGATATTACCCTATATATGATTTTTTAGGTCTTGATGATGTGCATACTAAAATTTGTGGGCTATGCAAGTTTCAGGTAGGGCTACAAGGAGTCTAGATAGGACTAGAAAGATGAATAGTTTTTTTGATAAATTTCTCCAAAAGAGAAAGTTATGAACATTTTTAGGAGATTTATCAGGTTAATTTAAGAACATGTGTCATTTTTGGTGAGTGGCATGAAGTTCTGTTGGTGGTCATGAAAGTGTTGTGAGACAGAAGCCTAGTAATCCTGTATGGTGGTTCTTCATGGTGTAGGGAGATTTGAAGATGCTCAAAGAGGTGAATTGGATTGTATATATTAGGGGGAGTCCCTCTCAGGGTTTTTTAATAGTTCCTTTATATTACAGTACATGATTTAAATATACAAGGTAGTATGCACAGAGTTAGGGGGAGCTAACTCAGATAGCTTGAATGACTTGAGGAACTATGAATGATGTGAGAGAAAGCATATATGAGATGATTCAATAATATTTAAATATTTAAGATATGGTGATATTTTAAATATATTAGATTTCAATAAATTTTATATGATGACTTGATCAAACCTAGTCACAATTATGTGTTCTTTATTCATTTTTGTATTACTTGGTTGGCATGTAACAAGAGGAAGTTATCAAAAAATTAAGAGGTAGGATCAAGGTAAGGGTGAGTTTTTACTACATTTATAATATTATCTTCCCCTATTAATATTATTTTCAATTCCTCAAGATCAGTTGGTGCCCACTTTGTCATTGTGTCAAAGGGGTAAAAAGTTCCTATTGTGAGACTTCTTGAAGAGATAGAAGAAAGGTGAGTTGTATATGTTGTGTGTTGAAATAAATGAAAAAGGTGGATATTGTTGGAGAGTTGTCAATGATGTCATGGTGATGTATTGGAGGTGTCCAAGTGAGTGGATGAAGTTCCTTGATTGCTTAAGTGATAATGCCAAAGTTTGCAATGTGTGTGTCTTAGTATGCTTGAAGTTGGGTTGGTTGATCTTCTATTTTGACATGATTAGAGATGGTCAGGGATGAGTATGGTATATTGATCATGTGAAATGGGTAATGTAATAGGTTTTATATGATTTAAGTGATTGTGTTAATGAGTTTATTTCATTTGGTTTATCATTTTTTTCATCTAGACATTTTGGGTCTAGTGGCAGAAAATCTGAGTAGACAGTTTACTGACATCACCATTTCTATGTATGAATGAGCCAGGGGGAGTTGGTAATATGGTTGTGATCAAATTTGTCCCTAGTTAATATTATATAAATCTAAAATCATGAGACTAATCATGAAAAAATATATGAAAGTGTAAAGTTTGGCTCTCAGGTAGTTTGATAGTGTTTTCCCATACTTAGCCAAATTTGCATGATGCAAGAAAGAGCGAAGTAACCAATTTTATGATGGTAAATATCACATGTGTGGATGTTTAAAAATAATTAAATCATATGGGATTGTTTATTTTTGTGCCTATTTTATTTTTTATAAATTTTATATCATGCAATGAAGTGCATCAAAAGATATGCATGTTCAAAGTTGGCCTTTCCAAACAATTGTTGACATAATTGGCTGTGAGAGAAAAATTTGAGTGATAATTTTAATGTTGTTATATCTCAAACATGTGAGGTTTATAGGATAATGTTTATATATTTTTGGATTTTCCTATGTTATGAGATCATATGGTCCAAATTTGAGAACATGCAAGTGAACACATTAAAAGTTATTAAGGAGCAAAGTTGGCCTTCTAGGCAGTTTACAATGGTCCCCATACTTAGCCAAATTTATGAATGTTAAAGATATAGAATAGATGGATATATAAGGGATCATGGGTTATTTAATAGTGAATATATATGATATGTATCAATTCAAAGATGTCAAAGTGTTTGTTGGATAAAAAAGGTAAAGATCGAGCTCCTTACAAAAGGATCAAAGGAATGTGTTCATTCCAAGATGTCAAGATGAAACAATATGAGGACAAGTTTTCAAGGTTTAAAAATGAGAAAAGGTAAGGATAAAGATAATAATTATCATGTTTGATTTTATATATTGATCAAATGGTGTGTGTTGCATGATAAGGACCTGGTTGATGCATAAAGATCGACAATACGTGTTGAGTCAAAGTTGCTAGATTGCACAAGATGAGGTCAACTATTAGAAGTTTAAAATTTTAGAATTGGTGAAATATGAATTAAATATAAAACATGATTGATATAATATATGAGGACATGAGATTATTACATGGCATTTAAGGTTTAACTGTGATTGTTTGAATTCAAATATTTGAATTTAACAAAAGAAAGACCAATGTCTAGTTTTTGAGCCATAACTTTTGATCTATGAAAAAATCAACCTTGTATTAATAATAAAGTTTATAGAGGAATCAAAGATTTATATTTTAATATATAAATTTTAAGGTTTGAATATATTTACAGTAAAAGATATTGATCTCCAAAGTTGACTGTGTTCGACTATATTCTGCAAGAAACCTGAGAAGGGTAATTAAGCTCATTTTGATGTTGTTTTGATGTTTAATTATGAATTAGATATTGGATCATGTTTTATACTACATGAGGATAATTAGTGTGTATTATTAAGGTTTTAACAATTTTATGTAGTATGAAAAAAGGTTTAGAAGTCAACTATGTATTCATTCATGGTGACTGTGTCCACAAAATGTTGTTTAAGCATATGCAAAAGTGAGAAAAGTTGACTATGATCATTTGAGGATTTAAAATGGGTCATGAGAATTATTTAAATTAATTTTGAAGTGGTCCTATGTCCTTAATTTCCTTGAATTAGTGTAAAATAGTTGAATGGGCCTTCATAAGACCTAAAAGGCGATTTAGGCCTATTTGAAAGTGTGTTGTGATTAAGTGTGATCCATATAAGATGCCTTAAGGGTGAAGGCATGTATTGTGGATAAAAATTAAATATCATGGACTTGATAATTAATTATTTATCTATAAATATTGAAATCAAATGAGATGGTTTTGAGATTTTTAGGCATGAATGTGAGACTGGAGAGAGACTTGAGCAAGGTTTGTTGGTGAAGACAATAGGTACTATGCCTATTGGATGTGTTTATGAGTATAAGAGTTTTTTGAATATGTGTATGAAATTTTTGTAATATTTATAATTTTAGGATAATGCTATTTCATTTTTAAGATATTCAAAGAAGTCTGAGTGTGCATATGAGGACATTTTGAGTGAAGAAAGAGAGAGAGTTCGTGACATGCCTATGTGAGAGGCCTGTATGAGATAGAGAGGAAGTTTGTGTAATATGTTACAAAGTAGAGATCCATAATTAGGTGTTTTAGACATCATTTCTAAGGTAGATGTTTTAAATTCAAATGAGGGTCTGAAGGACTTGATCTTCCTTAGAAATAGTTTCTCCTTATGAAATAAATGTTTCACTAAAGACCGTTGGTCAGGAGGATTTGATCAAGGTTTTTGGTCTAAAAGAGTTAACCAGTATCTTATTTTTAATTTATTATAAGACAATTAGTCCATCTATTTCAGACTTGAGAGTGGGTTTTATTCCCCATGAGAGTTTCCCATAGGAACTATCTGTTATGTGTTTGATCTTATATATGTATTAAATGAATGAGCTCTTTTCTTAATGTTTCTTGATCAAATTGATATATACTAATTGTTTAATAGTTTGAAAGGATTATAATTAGAATTAAAATATTTGGGCTCACTGATTCATGGCCCTCTCAATGATTGTACCTCAAACACTACATCCATAAAGAAATATCTAGTTCTTCTCTTATTCAGCCCAATAAATGAAGAGATAAATTTGAAATACACCCACTACAATCTCCTCTTTCACTCACACAAAGTGCACCAACATGATTACAATGCCCTCATATAAAATGAGGGTTATGATTAGGTAAAAAATTAACCAACATAATTCATATTATTAGATCTGTAACCTAATAGTGAACGATCCATATTTATTATGAAATTACAATATTTTATAGTGCATTTTCATAATTTTTTTGCTTCAAGGGCACTACCCCCAAACCCTTGCTAGGGTGGGATCTATGTATGGGGGATCCATGTTGAGTTTAAAGGAGATTAACCTAATGTAACTCATCTATATGGATGAGATCATTAATTGGCTCATATTTGATCTCTAAAAAAAATATTACCACACAAATTCAAGAAAGAAGCAATAATATTATCAAGGATTATCTAGATATTTGAGATAGTTGCATCAATGTGAATTTATAAATAGGTTAAAATATGAATATGTTTAATTAAATTATTTGTATCCACATGTCCCTTAAAATATATGTCACAATGACTACTATGTAAATGAGCCCCATTATTCTGTTGTATACTACATCTAGCCCACACATTTATATGAAAATAGTTTGAATATGGTGTCTAATATCATATAGTTTCTTTATTTGAAAGTTATCAAATAATAAATTTAATATGAAAAAATAATTAATAATCCAACAAACTCAACTGAGAAAATTCTGATGAAAAACAAACAAGTGTTCAACAAATAAGAAACTTCTAATTGTCCTTACACGATGCCAAGTTCCATTATCCAACTAAAGTAAATATTTCAAAATGTGTTTGTATAAAAACATATTATGTATCTTAAGAAAAATATGAACTATACAAAATATCTAAATACTCATTTCAAACATATGAAAACAAATTACTAAAATTTTATTTCATATGCAACCATGAATTATTCCCAAGAAAACTATTGTTAGAAAATTTCTATAAGATACCATCTCATAATCAATAACACATTCATCATATATTATGTCATTCTATAAACCTTAATATCAACATAATTTCCAATCGATAACTCACATATAAAACTTCAAATGTTACTTATGAGATTAATTGGTGTAATGTATGTAGACTCTAGTAAGACAAAATGCACCAAATTACCACTTTATGAATACATACCTTGTATAATCATATAATTTATGTAGATTAATCACTTATGCCAAGGGTTTAAAGACATTAATTTTTTCATTGAGATATTTTATGCAAGGATGAATTTATTTAACTTCCCTATTTGGATACTAAAAATAAAACTTCCAAATTGCAAAAAAAAGTTTTAACAAGAGAATGTTACACGAAATAAGAAAACAAAAACCCATATTAATCTTCTCAAGAATTAACAATCTTCCAAAAATCTAAAAAAATCATGCATGTATATATAGAAACCATTTACCATTCACCATTATATAGAAAATAAACACCATTTAACTTCATGTTATAAATGATAACATAATGGCTAGAGAAAGAGGCATCTCATACAATAAAAATGTAATATATAAGTGAAAATATAAAATGGTGATTTCATTTAGAACTACCATTAGAATATAAACTTGGCTATGATAAAAAATCTAAAAATTCATGTGATTTTATTTTTTTATCAACACTAAGCTTACATTTACAACTATTAAAACTATAATAGTCTATACTTTTATATTCATAAAAGTTCAAGGAAAACCATGGCATACAAGGAATAAAACATACCAAGGAATAATATATTTTATCTCATACATGAAAAACTTAATACTTTCCACTTATTTATCAAGAAAAATCACTTCGATATGTAAGTATAAATAAAGTCTTGCATTCTTTCACAAACCAACATGATGAATTTTGCATGCAACATATTCAAACAAATGCTAGCCCTTGTCCCAGTGATCTAATATTTTAACAATTTGTATCCAACCAATTTAGTCAGAATTTTAACCATAAAATCTAGTAAATATCAAGATTAAAAAATATTCATGCAACAAAAAGAATGAATGCAGAACAATGAATTTAATTTTCTCATTGATAATGCAATTTATCTCATAAAAATTAACACAACAAATTTATTACTTACCTACCATAAAATAAATACACTGAATCAAAAATTTCTTAATCCAAATAACATTGTTTCATCCTTGAAAACCAATTTTTTAGAGTGTGGCTTCATGAAGATCTTTGTTGAATGAGGAGAGAATGACAATAATTAACATGTGTTTTGGTGAACTCATTTATAAAGTGAGTAATCAATACATTTATGGATAACATGTCCCTTAAATTTGTGGGATGATGAAATACTCTAAATAAAACACTAAACCCTATACTTCAACCATCACCAACCAATCTGACAACATAACTTGTCAATTGCAAACTCTTTGGCCACCATTTTGCCACTAAAAATTAAAATGAGTAAGAGTAAATATAAAACGTAAATATTTATTTGTACACAAACAAATCCATCAACATGTCCTAGATTTAAATTCAAATAATTAATATATGGTATGCCTTAAGAATATATAAATCTCCATACAATTCCTCAAATAATCAACATAAATGAAACCATTGATACATCATTAAATAAAAGGTAGGCCATAAAATAACATATACAAACTAGGCCATAAATGGCCTAAGTAACATACAATGATTTAATAAATAATATTCAAATTCACCCTTGAAAATACCACCAAATGCATATAAAAAATATAAACTTTAATGTCACAATGTGACACTTGGATCCAAGCAAGAAATTTTTTTAACCACCTCAAATATTCAAGATTTGTGTCACAAAAAGCATATACATTATTAAGAGGTGAATTAATTTCTATGAACAAAAAGTATTGCACCAATATTGTCAAAATTATACATCACTAATTTATGACTACACATTCTATGAATATTTAGAATTCTATGATTATTAAAAACATGTCATTATAATATCTAAAAGTAGAATAAAACATTTTACAACATTTTGATCAAAACCATGTAATTTTTTATTCTCTTAATGATATTACAAATTTTAAAATCAATCAACACAATATTATGTCATATTAAATGATACACATATAAAAAAATCATCAAATAAATGAAAATAAGTTGCCCCCTACCAAAAATTTTAATCTTCAGGGATTAGGTGATCATATGAGAGAATTAAATAATTTAAATTTTTTAAATGGGTTACTAAGTTTTACATAACATATTATTGAAAATGAATGAATTAAAAACACAAAATCAATGTACTATATAAGTGCATAATATAGTAAACAGTAATCATCACATAATGTAATATATAATTATGATCACACAATGTAATATATAATTATAATCACACAATGCAACATAAATCAATAGTCATGCATAGAACACATAATGTCTCACAGTATAGTCACCAATGGAACACTCAATGTAACATCCATCAATTTTCAAAAAAATAATATACACTATAAATTTAATATAAATACATAAATGGTCACAAAATATAAAAATTAAAAACATCAATCATTCATACAAAAATCAATGCTAGTCCACATAATCATTCAATGTCATCATCAAAGTTATCAAATACCATATCCATATAGAATAGCATCCTACAAGTATACACAATAGTAAGACATGTCTTAACAAGTCTAAGTAGCTTGTTATGATCAATGTAATGGTCATAATAAGATATAAATTGTAAAGGTACCAAGACACCCTAAGTGTAGGGATGCTCCCTAGTTATAAAGAATGCATAAAATCTACAAATATGTGCATCATTTATAATTGCATGTCCTGTATCCTACTCACGTGTACAATGAAAGGAATGCACAGATAGAATGATTATGTAATCTACCATGTATATGATATATAATATAAATAAATCATTTAAATAGTAAACCATTCAATCCACATGATCTAATTTTTTAGTTTTTGTATTTCTTTTGTATATATTGAATTATTTTAACTAAAATAGGACCCTACTAACCAATTATATCATTAATGGGATACACATATTTATATATGTGATGGATTATATATGTAATCAATAGTTTCATCACATAAGTTAAACATGTTATTCTAATAAAATCATCTTATGCATTTTTAGTAGGATATGTATAACAAATTGTTCCATATTTTAGAATCAATTTATTGGAACTATTTTTATCATCAAAAAATTACTCATTATTAGTATCATGCACATCTATTTGGGTAATTTAAGAATAAGGCATCGTTCCTTTAATGTTAGTTTAAGAAATGGTTTCCTCTTGCTTTTCTCACTCCATTGGATTTAAAGTATTTCCATCCCTTAAAATGGAAATAATCTTACCATTGAGCTCAAATAAAATATAATCACTATTTTTATCAATTATTTATTCCATTGACTTCATCCTTAATCTTCTTAGTACACAATTATATTAAATCAAAGAAAAGCTAGTGTGGAATGTAGTGACATCTTATTCAAGACCAATAACTACATACAACTCAATAGATCCTACGAATTGTTTAGATGAAGTAACATTATTATAATGGTCAACTCCATATTAAAAAAAAATTAAAGTGTCATGGTACATATATTAAATTATTAAGCATTATCTACCACTACATTGATGCATTTCTTGCCATATATGTGAAGTTTAACAATAAAAGGATCTAGAGAAGCAAAATGCTTCATTGTTTCACCATTGGTGAAACCATGTCTGTACCATTAATATTAGATTATATGCTAACTTAATTCCTAATAAATTTTTACTTAAGCTCACTTTAGGTACATAATTTTAGTTAGAACTTATTTATGTACATCTTATTTTCATAACTCAACCTTGGGAGACGAAACAACAATTCTAATAGTTTACTCAACTATAAGAAGTGAGGTTGAACCCATGGTAATTTAATATATGTATATAATTTAATGTCAACACTATAATATGATATTTTATTTTATTTATTAAATCCCAACATTTTTACGTATGATATCTTTGAAATCTATGGTAAACACAATAGTATTTAGATATTTTCATATGCCATGAATGAGGTAATGTGATGAAACTGTTCCAAAGTATATTATTAAAATTTTCACTTTGATACTTATTAAACATATGAAAACTTCTAGATCTATTAGTCAATTATGTATTTTGTTTCTTAACCAATGTTTATTATGGAACATTTTAAGACATACATTTTGATTGGAGAACTAGATATGTAAATTGCATTAACATGATTTAGATTTTTTATTTGTGTAATCCTTATCTCATGTGATATAATCATTAGAAATAAATTTTAGATTTAATTTTATAACACCTCTATATGTTGAATCATGATAAGCATATGACCCTAAATAGTTTCATTAGATGTAATACTACTCATGGGTTATGAAGGTTCAGCGTTTAAAATTAGAAATACTAAACCTTTTAGGTTAAATATTCATATAAAACTATACAAAAAGGTGCATCCTACGTATTGTGTTTGTGACAACATATATCTCCTTATCTAATTTAATCCTAGGGTGAATAACGAGGGAGGGATGGTAGTTATCACTACCTTAAGGAGGAATGAAAAGATTCACACATGGATGCACTTCACATTCAAGATTCATATAATATGTAGTAAAAAGGAGAGATAAGAATTATCCATTATTGATTTTAGCCATACTATTATTATATATAAATTTAACCCATTTCATATCCTAATTTTTAAAATTATTACATATTTCAAGAATGCAACATGTAATTATACTAATCATAACTTGAGTCATAATTTATATGTATGTATAATATATGTGTATATAATACATACATATATTATTGGATGTACAAGTATGAAGACAAGTCACAAACCTAATAGAGGAATACCTAATAAGAGAATAAGTGTAAGATCTTAGGGAAAAAAATTATATTTTCAAATAAGACAAGGGGAAATTATAAATATAATTTTAAAAACCAAACCCTAATAGAGAATAAATATTACATCCTATGAAAGAAACATTAAACCCTATCTCTAAAAGATTAAGGTATTGAATTTCTCATGATACTAATCACATTCACTATAATTTTTAAACTTATTTTTGGATTTAGATATGTAAAAAATCCATAAGCATTAAAATTCAAACAACATAAGATAAACTATTTAACCATAGAAATATGAATGTAAAAACTAAATTGATTGCACCTACTAAATATATAAATGATTAATAGGGGTACTTAGTGGGTATTCCTCTATACTATTATAATATGCAAGGATGCCACTAAAAAATCCTACACACCTATTTTAACTATTCATGTCCATTATGTACTATAACTATCCTCTATATTTTTTCTGCTTTGCTCTACCATAGCTCATTATTCCCTCCTATCATGATGATTTATATTTAATTTTTTATCCTTAGTCCTTCATGTAATTCCTAACATTTTATTCATTTGAATTAAAACCCTAGATTCCCCCTTGAAACATGATTGACCTATTAAAATGGGTTATAAATATGGATTGGATAGTCACAATGAAACCCCATTGAGTGGTTAATATTTTCTTATGTTCCAATAATCTAAAGAGGACTCCAAATCCACATATATGTGTAGTTTTCACATTTTTTAACCAATATAATGCAATGAAATTATTTATCTTTTGACACTTTGTAATATTTAATATTAACTCTCGGTTAGCATTCAAACATGGATTTTTGGATTATTATTTTGACATGTTTCCAAATTTGGATGATTTAGGATAATGCCTCAATAGTGTGAAATTATATTTCTCAATGTGAAAGTGAGTTTCAATGTGATTTACAAGTAGTGACCAAATATGTGAGACTTTAGGCTTAATTTTAATTTATATATGACTCTTTGACACACACACACACACACACACACACACACACACACACACACACACACACACACACACACACACACACACACACACACACACACACACACACACACACACACACACACACATATAAAACCTGATAATTAAGATGTGAAACATGTAGGCCAATCGAATGGAGAGATTTGAATTTAAATAATATCTATTAGAGGGTAGTGGGACATTTCCTTTTAAGGCATACAATAATGGTAACCACCAATGTTTGAATGTTACCCATATTGTTTAAGTAGATAAAAATAGTGGTCTAAAATATTGTGACAATATACTTGGGATAATAGAACAATATGGCATAGACTAGGGAAATCTTGAGTATGAATGATGGAAAATTAGATTTTCCAAATCCAAAGAAAAATTATTAAATGTAAAAGAATACAATAAGGAGGTAAATGTGTAAGTTCAACTCATTTATGTAAAATTTCGGTCAAATTTTATGTTTCGAAGTGTCTAATATAATTTATGTGTCTACACTATGGGTTAGGGTTGAATTTAAATGTTAACTTTATCAATGATATAATGTTGTAAATATAATTTTAATTTTAGTCATTTTTTTAATTTGTAAAATAGTAAATTAACATTTTTTTAAATGGTAGAGAAAAATTACAAAGAAATAAAATATTTATAAATTTACTTGTGGTTGTGGCTATAGCTAAGTTTATCAAAATGGTCAAATATCTCTTTATTTGCATAGCCATTCCTAAAATAAAATTATTTTATTAAGACATTTAATTTTTAATTTTGTAATGTTAATCTAAAACCTTTTTTTAACTAGAACTTCTTTGATGTATCTATTAATAAAATAAAATATATAGAAAAAGTTAGAAGATAGTTTATATTGAAAATATGGCTCATTATTATTTCATATGAGCTCAAAATGAATCTTTTTTTTCTTCAATTTTTGTAGGGAAACAACCAAGATTACCTCAATACACTCTGACATTTGAGCTCTTCATTTACTATGCATTTAGACTTGTTCAATCATGCAATGCATGATCTTGATTCAAACACATTCAGTTATATGATGTCTAACCCTATTATAAATTCCTATAGAGAGGTATTTCCTAAGAGTTATTTCTAGTACCCTTTAGACTCATTCAAGAATGGGAATCCTATGAGTCATAACTTGAACCCTATATATTTTCTTAGACATGAGAGTTTTGAGTCTTACTCAATATTTTCCATTGATTCTTATTTATATTCTCCATTCATACACATGGCATGTGATGACATGCAATCATTTTAACATATCATTCACATTCACCTTGATTTGAATGTAGTTCAATTTTAGTGACATCAAACACATTTATTGCATGGTTTGTATGAATGATATCCATTTATTTTTAATCCATTTCAATTTTGTATGGATAATTAAACTTGGTAGTTCTCCTTTCATAGATCAAATCTTTTTTTTATGGACTCTTTGATAAATTGACTATCTTTCATGAGTTTGGAGTGACCTTTAGTGGCTCTAATACATGTTTTACTACTTTACATTTTTTTTGATATATATTCCAACTCTTTTATCACAAATAATGATATAATTTTAGTGATTCTCCTATTTTTACATCATCCTTCACAACATTATACTTATTTTTTAAGATTTTATCATCCATTCCACCTAAATTTTTACTATTACTATTGTTTTTGTTATTTTTATTGTTGTTGATGTTGTTATTTTTGTTGTTGTTGTTGTTGTTGTTGTTGTTGTTGTTGTTGTTACTATTGTAGTTTTTGTTGCTATTGTTATTATTTTTTTTTTTTTGCTGTTGTTATTGTTGTTGTTGTTGTTGTTATCATCTTTTATGGGGGAAGGGAGTGTTATAATACTATCTTCGGATGTTGTGTATTGTTTTTTTGGTTATATTTGAGGGACATATAAAAATATGTTTATAATAGTTCATTTGTGTTGGGTTTGTCCCATATATTACACTTTTTAGTGATGGATCAACTCATCCTTTCCTAAATTTATTGCACTTGGGTACATCATGCCAAGTTTTTTAGACCCATCTATGATTTTATGACTCATATTTTTTTATGCAACCTCCATAAGTTATTATTAAGATAGGTGTTGGTGTTGAAATTATGTCATGCCTACATTTCAAATTTATTATGTTAACTTTATAACCTATAAATTTTGTTTTATTTTATTATCTATATTTTATAAGTATGAAATTAGGCTACATTTATATAGGCTAAGGATGAAATAGGACTCATCATTTCCCAAAATCAATGGGGGTTTCATAAAATAAAATAAATCAAATTTATGTAGTGAGACTATATATTTCACCATAATTTTTCATTTTAATCCTATATGTAGGATTTCTCATGGACCATCATTTCTCTTCATTTTTTAATTCTTATTCTAGTTTTGATTTAGAGCTCTTGTGTATTTTCAACATTCTTCTATGTAATAGTAAATTGTTTTAGAAATACTATGTGGCTATTTTTAACTCAACATTTTACATAAACACACATGATCCATCATCAAGAGATATAGAGTAATGTTGTAATGACAAACCCATGATTCCCTAAAAATGAAAATAGATAACGAGTCACTATGGGCATTAATTATGAGAGACATTGTGTATTATTGTAGCCTAATACCTTATTTGATAAAGTGGCCATTTAAAATAATACATGGAAATATGTGTGCCTCCCTTTCAAAATAATGGTAACTCGATCCTCTATGTGACATGTTGTTATAAAATAAATTAATTAAGAGAAACCACAAAAATACTAACCCTCTTAGTTTAGGGAGTTCACCACCACAAAAAAAGGTACACTTAACAATTATCTAAAATTATGATTAAACTAAATTTTATTATGAATTAATAAATTAAAAAAAAATATTAATAAGGTTGAATAAAACCTTTTTCAAGTTTAATTTTAAAAAGAATTACCTCTCAAATTGTTGATAATAATTATCCAAGAATGCCCTATACATATGCCATCATCTCTATTCATGTTATGGGTATGTTTGCAAATTTAAATATATTCCATTATTTTTCACTTTTTAAAATGGTTTTATACCTACATAGCATTGGTGTACTCTATTCATATTAAATCCTAAGTTTTGCATGGCTACTCAATGAAATCATATTTCCTTTTCCTTTGTAGATAAGTATCAATAATATGTTACTTCATCCTAGTCTATATGGATCCCCCTCCATATTTATTTTATGTAAATTACTCCAAAAGATAATTCAAATTTATAGACATTGTTGCATAGGATATTGTCCAAAAGGTTATTCGCATACCTGATTGACATCATTAAATATTTTATAGGTAAGAAAGTGGTTGAGATGTTTTGGAATTTTAGGAATTATGAAATCTTATTTAAAACCCCTTTAATGTAGGGTAAGAACACAATAGGTCCTCTAGTTGAATTCTATCTCTACCTTTACTTGATAATACTATCCTTGGCTTGCTTGATATCCCTAACAATTTTCTTACCCTTATAAACTTTCCTCCAATAAAACATTTTTATGTGTTAATTTTCATGTTATGGGGTGTCCTCATCACAAGCCCTAAATGTCATAGTGGCCAAAGTCCTTAACACTTCATAGTTTTGTTCCAAGTGAAGGTGTGAAGTGATATGTAAGTAGATGTCTATGTGGGTGTCTTTTATGAAAATCTACCAAGTTAGAGAGTCATCCCCTTTACAATAAATAATGACATGTAAGAAGGTTTGGCCATAATTAAATCCTCTAATCACCTATTATCTCTTTTCCTATTTGAGGAAGCATGGGTTTCTTGTTCAAACATTAGTTTATTTCTCCTAATGATGGATCAAAAGTGTTGATTTACGAAAAAAAAGATAAAAATAGGCACATAATATTTCCAAAATCTTGTAATATTATTTTATGAAATATGAAATCATCAAATCAATTTTATATTTCATTCTTATTATTTACAAATTTAAGTTCTTTTCCCTATTTATTTTTTTATTTTAAGCATTGTCTAGATTTGTGCAAAGATGATCTTGGATTACTATAAACTAGGTTTTTCCCTATGTTATTTAAAAATACTATAACATTTATTTATAACATAAATGCTTCTAAGGTTACATCTTTATAGGCTATAAATGAGTGAGTTTATATATTATATTACACATGGTTATTTAGTCCTTTTATTTTGATATATGATCTTCATAGGTTAACCCCACATCTCAAAAGGAGGCCATATAACCCTCCCATCATATTTTTAAACATGATCTTGGTGCATGTGTATTACTATATTTATAAATATGGTCTATTTGGAGGTTCATTATTGACAAGGTGCCTAACTTGAATTTCCAATTGTTCATTTTTTAATAAAATATAGAAGATCATATATGATGAGGGTTTATAACTCAACTTCACATTGATATTGCATAAAATTTATTTATTATTATACTTTGGTTATATTCAATGTTATTTAAATTATTAGTTTTAATTTCATATAAATTTAATGTAAAATATTACTAGAGATTACATTATTAATTTTGTTTATGGATTCATTTTGATTAGGAGACACTTAACTCTATCTACTAATCCCATCACTACTATATGAAGTGAAATTAATACCACTAATATGTGAAGTATATATATATATTTTTTCAATTGAAATAGTGGCACAAATATGTTGCTAATGTGACATTAATATCATGAAAAACATTTATGAAAATTTCATCACCTTTATGTCATGTTAGGATGTAAACTATAAAAAAAGTGTGCTACCGAAAATTGCATAATTTTTCAAAATAGGGTAGTCATTTTGGGTGGAAATTTAATATTTTAATTTATATATTATATTATTTGATAAGTATTTAAACTATAGGAAATAACATGTAAGAGAGGTGATGGAATTTTCAATGAGAATCAATTTAGGCATTGTGTATTAAGATTCAAAACAAGAAAATCCTTGGTTTTGGTAAGTTGTATTACAATTTTCATTTTAAATATTTTGTCTGATGTATGAATTGAGTTTTAGGTTACATGGTAGAAAAATGATTATATAATATAAATTTGACTTACTATATTTGGAGTAAGAAGAGTTTCTAAGCATATATTGATCACTTCAAATTTGTTCCAATGATAGGACATTGAATGTGAATATTTTTCAAGAAAAAGACATTATTGTAATTTATTTCATGTATTATTATTTTTAACATGAATAGATAGGTGGTGGATTTTAGGAATGGATGAACAATATGTATTTTTATCATTCATAGGTGAAACCTCAGCTTACTACCATCGCTAGTGGCCATATCCACTTCGAGTGATTATCTCATTATGTACATACCCATTAATAGGTGCAAGCATATTCACATAGATGAAGGAGTTCCAATGGTAAAATATACTATGGAGGCAAGGGTTATAATTCAAGTCTAGATGCATTTAATATGGCTTCCAAAATTGATAAGTCATATGTATCCATTGATTTAATTGAAGAGATCATAGTCACCAATACAAAGATAAAACACACCAAAAACTCTCATAAAACCTACTAGAATCATTTAGGCATAATTTATGAATTTTTATAGGGTAGTTGAAGTGACTGAGAAAATATGACAATGAGTCAATTGAAATGATTAGGATCTAAATATGTGGAAGTTGTAATGGTCATGGTAGTGATGAATATTAAATTTGGAATAAAAAGATAAATTTGTTGGAGTAAATTAATTAGAAATTGCATTCCAGTTATCCCTTCTATAGGATAATGCCTTCAAATTCATCATTAGTATACAAAACTTAAATATTAATAAGCCTCACCCACATCTATAAGTTGTTCATCACATTCAAATTTTTTATATCTCAGTGTATTCCAATAAATGTTTTTTACATCTTGCCCCACTTATTAACAACCTTGTGTTTTTTTAAATTTATTATGTAATAGAAAACACATAAAATATATCATATTTTTAAATTTATTTAAAGTTTTTATTTCCAATTTAATGCAAAACTCATGCAAAACATTTTTTTTCGTGGTGCAAAGTTGGCATGAGATGTGCACAAATTTCATGTAATGAAAAATTATTAGCTTCTACATTTTAATGCCACCTTTATGCCATTAAAAATATTTAAATTCTGACACCTTGTTTTTTTATGTCCTATTATGTATTAAAATTGAGCTAGTTATTATTGGGTTATGTACTGAGTGTTGCTCTTTGGGTGTGATTAGTAGAGATATTTTATACGTTACTGAGGTTTTTATATAAAATTATGTTTTTTACATGAATTCTAGGCTTGGTAGTTATGTTAATCTATTTTTTTGATGACATTATTGTGATATGTAATTAGATCATTATCTATTGATATACTTATGTGATTTCAAGAAATTGAGGAGGTATCTATATCTCTCTTTGATAGATTTAAATGTTGATTACATTACCATTATTAGTTTGTTGTTGACAACTTATTGACATTCAATTATATTTATAGACTTATGATTATTCCTAATTTAGTTATGAATTGCACCTAGAATTAATTTGATTACATTTAATATTTTTTTCTTTGTTATGTTAGCTTTTGTCTCCATTCTATATTTCAAACTTTAATGCTATATGATTATTGTATTATTCATGTTGGATGTATTTTAGCTTATATTATTATGTTATTGGATGTATATTGACTATATTTACATGCTTATTTTAATAAATTTGTTGATATGCCATGATGAAATTATGTTATTGCATTTCCATGTTCTATGATTATGGACATGGTTGTTATGACTAACTATCTTTAGCTCCATATGGTCCACCTACATATATGTTGATGAAATCCATTATTATTATTATTATTATTATTATTATTATTATTATTATTATTATTATTATTATTATTATTATTATTATTATTATTATTATTATTATTATTATTATTATGTGATAAATATTTTTAAAATGTAGCTCTTTTCCTTATTTTATTATTTACATTATTGGATGATTCATGTATTTCTATGACTGGATATTCATGTATTATGTGTGGTTATATCCCAGCTCTTTTATAATAAATGCAACATGTGTTTTCTTATGTACCCATGGAAGATATGACTAAGAGTTAGATATAAGATCGATATTGTAAATATGGGCACATGTATATATGTGGGTTATAGTTTATGTGAATATGATAGGATTCATGGAATTTGTAGATATAAAAATCTGATGATATATATCATCTCAATTTTATACACTTGAAAATACTAACTGAGGCTATACCCTTCAGTCCTAGACATTATAGTTGTTGAAAGGATTGAATTCACAATCTTAGTGAGCCTAATTGATTATATTATAATTTGAAATTATCATTCTAATGGCCCTTATCATCTATACATTACATAAATCTTAAAATATTATGTATATACTTCACTATCAGCTACAAACATTAAACAACTTTATATCCTACTAGACACTTGCATTTTCATAGGGACACTAGCATCAATGATAGTGTCTACTTTCATTATCAAGTGTTTTTAACTCAAAAATCATCAAAATTGTTTTTTTTTTCAAAATGTATGGGTTGGCCTATTTGTCCTATCTATCCCTTCTATGAGATATTTATAAAATGTGTAGTATAATTTCAAAACAAATACCATTAATCATCATCAAGCACACATGTGACAAATACAAAGAAAATACCTATTCAATCTCACTAAATCAATTTCAAAACTAAGTTATGCTTCCTTATTATTCTATATTTATATATTAGTCATAGGAGTTGTCATATTACAAGTCTAATACATTTAATGAAGAACCCTTAAATGATATTTGTCAACTTATAAGCTTGAAAATTACATGCCCTTGTATAAATCACATGTCACGCTTATACACACAATCCCACACTTAGGGGATAAATACACATGTCTATGGTCCCTATTGGATTATTAACTATGTATGAAACATTCATTGACATAGGGGTCCTTGGGTTTATCTTGACTTTATGAACCCATTAGACCACTTTTGGCAAGGTGACCTAACCTAAGGTGAATAAATAATTTTTAGTATATGCAAAATGATATAGAGCGTATGCATGTGATCTAGATACATCAAAATAAATGTGACACAAAACCATAACATGTACTGGAGTTTACTCTATAATACACTGAATATTTTATATATGATAGTTGCATTGAGATTTATTTATAAGAATCAATGCAACTATCCACTATTTGAAACAAGTGTCCAAGCCTCTAGAAATAATATTTATAGAATCTCATGACTAGATACTAAGTATCAACCTGACTAAATACACCTCTACACAAATTGGATCTACCTAAAAATATATAAATAAAATAGGTTTTATCCATTCCTTGTGTTATAACTACAAGAATATCAATTGGAATTGCACTTTCCATGTTTAGCAATTTTAAAAATTCAATATATATGTGATATGTAAAAAAATTTAGTTGGCCTACCCTGCAATAGTTCTATCTATCCATTTTATTAGGTTATTCTACCCTTTAACTATAAAAAACTCCTAAAAAGGGTTCAACATTTTATGAAACTAACCTTTGAGTTTATTTATGCAACCGTTGATTTTCTATATGGTTATTCATCTTCCTAAGGTTTTATATTTAATTATATGTCTATTTCATCCTTTATTTTATAAAAAAATAAAATAAATGAGTATCCCATGGAAAAAAATGTTAAATCAATCATAAGTTATATGCAAGAAGTGATATGTATTTAAAAATAAATAAATATTTAGCATAACTAGTTTTAATTGTTACCAAGTGAATAAAATTGTTTGACATACTTCATTGAACTTCCTACCATTTAATGTTCTAATATACACCATACCACTCCCAATATTCATTAATGACCTATGTTTGGTTCTAGGATCCATGTTATTAGTCATAAAAAATCTAGGTCATCCCATCATGATGATGGTCAACATGTCCCTACACCTTATAAAGTAAAACTGGATACACATGGGAAATTTTTTCCATCATTTCATCATGAAACTTTTAATGATATTAATAAGGAAATAATGGCTTCCTTACAAACTACACACATAGTACTATTAAAACAAGATCTAAACTTTCTAAAAAATGTACCATTGTAAAGATTCCAAGGCTTTCAAACTATGCATCATTATCAAAGATTCAAAAATTATTAAATGCAGTACCATTACTAATGGTTCTAAGAAAAATTAATTCTATAGAGTTACCAAAGGTACCAAAATTTCCAATAGAGGTATAATTACCAAATTTTCCAAATCTTTCCAATTAAGTTCAATTACCAAAGGCTTTAAACTTTTAAAACCATGAAAATAACAAAAAAATATGCTCATAATGATAAGATATACATTACTCCTATGTTACCAAGAGAGGGTGAATTGAAAAAAAATCATCTTTAATAAACTTCACTATTTCTCTTAATTAACTTATGTCTATGATGAGTACTATTGTAGAGTTCCAAATGCAAGTTAAACTTATAAAATTACACATGTTATCATATAGTGCTACTAATAATGATAACACCATCAAAACCCAACATATTGAAACCGTGTATTTTAATATCCTTATCCACAAGAGATTACCATGCCAATTTTACCTTTATTTTTGGGAAATGAAGATAATTTTAACCATACACTTAAATATGTACATTATTTTTATCATTGGGATAAAGATGAGTGAAAATTATTAAAATCATTCTATGGAAGCCTCACACAAAAAGCTTGGGATTGGTTCTATTGTTTACCAAATGATTCCTTAAGTACATTTGAATAACTAAAGATGTTTTCTTGTTCGTATTTAATAAACATAAGGTACCAAAGTTTACATTCTAACATTTTCAATATTTAAAACAACATGATGATGAGTTTCTTCAAGATTATGTTATTAAATTTAAAAGCACATCATAATCCTTGGTGTTTAGATTTGGAACAAAAAATAATATTTAGTTGAGGTCTTACTTCTCCACTCAAACAAAGGGCATTATGTAAATGTTATACCTAATTTAGCCACACACACACACACACACACACATGGATGCATATAGATATGCATGTTTCTTACTTAATTTTAACAAATAATTAACTAACTCTCATACAAAGTATAAATGCTTTGTCAAAGATACATATGATGGGAATGAATATCCAAGTGAATCTAGTGAAAAAATATATTGTATTAAAAATATTTATATGACACCTTATAAATATTTATCTATATAGGACCAATACCTTATGGACATATTCCAAAACCGCTTTGAATGTCACTAATCAAAAAACATTGTTGCCAAAAGGATTCAAAAAATACATTATTTATGGATGGAGTTTATTTTCACCATAAACATATTGATCTTATAGATAAAGAAACATTTTGTAATGACAAATGTTTGTCACAAATTATATATAACGTAAAAGACCTACATCATAAAGGAAGTCATAAAAACTCATTGGGATACATAAAATCATATATTTATTATGGTCCACGTGTTATTCAAATGAAAGTTTGGGTCATGCCCCATACAAATCAACATAAATTTGCATTGCTAAAATTTTGGATATACAAAATGGTAGGGAAAATTGATCAAAATCAATAAGATAATTAATTTTTATACAAAGGTAGATTAGTTCACATACTAGAGAATGGTGTTGTCAATTATACTAAGAAATTAAGAAGAGAAAAGGAGCACACTATGAACCGTTTTTCACTCAAATCACTTTGATCATGATAAACATGATACAATCAATGAACATTGACCAAAATAGGTTAAATATTCCAAAAATATAATATATATATTCCAAATAAAATATAAAAACATTCAAATAAAATAAAAAATAAAAACATTATTACCATCCATATGTTTAATATCTTCTTTGAATATATGTTGTTTGATTTATGATAGTAAATAAAATATCATTTCCTTTCTATATACACATATGTTTCATGTATAACTGATTGTGGAATAGGAATACACCAAACCCATGATACCTTTATATACAAATGTTGGACATTTTTTCTTCCCACATGGCATGCTATGCTGGGGTCATCTACTTATTTCATCATGATCAACACATATTATATTATTTTATGATCAATTTTACATTATCATGTTGACCTTAAATACCAAAGATCACACAATCCTATACTCATGTTCACATATTACAACATCAAATTGATATGCTATGTTAGATGACATTTTTTGATAACACATATATGCATGGCCTAGTATGATATGCTTATGTTGATTGCTTAACTACTTTTATTCACATTGTCACTTCCTTGACTGTATTTATTACTTATTATTATATTTATTATGGAACTTTTGAATATGTTCCTTGATTTTAGGTTCTAGTTCCAATGATTATTATATATTTATGCTATAAGTTTTAATATGTTCCTTTAAGTGTGCAAAATTTGAACATGCCCCTTATTCACAGTCTCCTTAGATCTCTTTTTGTTTGATATTGAGTGTGTGTGTGTGTGTGTGTGTGTGTGTGTGTGTGTGTGTGTGTGTGTGTGTGTGTGTGTGTGTGTGTGTGTGTGTGTGTGTGTGTGTGTGTGTGTGTGTTTGATTATGTATTTATCATGTATTTTTACTCTCTATATGATTCCATGATTATATAATGCATCTTATGGATTTTTGTGATCACATACTACAAGCTTAATTAATATATTCACATAAAAATGTTACTTATATATGTTGCATAGTTCATACATGTATAATATAGCTATGTTATCATTTTAAGATAATGTTACTACAAGATTACATTCCCCTCACCTAAAATGGGGGATGAGGGGTTTATGTGGGGTGGGGTGGATATTAGTGGAGGAATTTCATAGATACATGACTCCATGCATACACAATTGACAAAATTTGATACAAATTACATGATTCAAATATACGCTTAGGTTTAAAACCTATAAGTTTGACACCCTTTTATAGACTTGTGACAAAAAAAATCATCTTTTTGATAGATATTATACATATTTATAAATAAAAGGTTAAATTTTGATAGATACTTTATATTGATACACATTATAAATGTATATGCCATGAAAAGGAACTAAAAATACACATTTAAAAAACTTTACCAAGAAGTAGTATTTTTAGCCTTTTATATATATAGAAATTGGATCATTTGTGTATTGAGATTAAAATTATATGATCTCAATTTTCCTATAATTATTTATATTTTACATGTTGAGTTGGTTAAACCACTTATCTTGGCACTATTGTACTTTCATTTGAGTTGTGCAATTGGGATTCGATGATCTAAATAGCCAGATTGCAACTCACCCCTACACTAGATTGGAATCATAATTAACCTCCAAATTTCACTCTTTAAATCTCCAAAGTTTATGCCTATATATATTTCATTTCTAATGATTCATAAGGAAGCATCTTTACCAAAGTAAAATATCAATGGGTAATATGGTTGCATTGACACACAAGTATACTCCTTATTTAATTTAATTACTTTTTAACATTTAAATTATTCAATTTAATATGACATCAAATAATTTATAATATAAAATTATATTTATTACATTTCATACATGATAAAAAAAATTCACTAGGGCTCAATAAAATCAAATGTGTGTTGTACACATCCCTATACACATTTATTTCCTTTAGCTAGTAATTTCATCCGTATACATTACTAGATTAGGGGGACATGAGGAAACATAGATATTAATTATTTATTTTGAATATCATTTTTCTATACTTGAAAAACAAAAATGAGGGATCTACCCTTCAGTTCTAGATGTTCTATGAAAGACTCATATTCACTATCTCACTATGCTAAACTAATTATCTTATAATCTGAACCTATCATTATGATGACCCAGATCACCTCTAAAATTAAAAGGAATAAAAATATGATATATATCCTTCAATTTTAGTTACATACCTTCAATAATTTTATATCCTAGCAAAAACTTTGGTTTTCATTGGGATACTAACATTGATGCTAGTGTCCAGTTTCCTTGTCAAGTGTCCCTACCTCAAAAATCAACCAAATTGAACATATTTCAAAATTTATGGGTTAGTATATTTGGATTATCTAAAAATTTCATGATATATTTTAAAAATATATAGTATAATTACAAAATGAATACCATTCATCGTCATCAAGCACACATGTGATAAATACCAAGCAAGTAGTTATTCATGCTCATTCAATCAATTGCACAACTAAGTTATACTTCCCAATTATTATCTATTTATATATAAATAATAGGAACAATAATTAGTGGAGGAATTACATAGATACGTGACTCCATGCATACATAATTAACAAAATTTGATACAAATTACATAATTCAAATATACACTTGGGTTAGACTCTTATACATTTCACACGAGTTTTATAGATTTGTGTCTGATTTTTTCATATTTTGGATAGATATTATACATATTTATAAATAAAAGGTTAAATTTTGATATATAATTTACCTTTATACACATTTTAAGTGTATATGCCATGAAATTACACTAAAATTTACAAATACATAATTAAAAAAGTTTACTGACAAGCATTATTTTGAGCTTTTTTGTCTATAGAAATTGGTCCCCTTATGTAGTGAGGTTGAGATTTTATGCCTTCAATGTAGGGTAAATTTTAGTGGCTATTATTATTTAATTCATGAATGTTTCAATTTCATAAATTAGAATTTGGTTATTTTATTACGTGATGAATAATTTGGATTTACCTAAATCATCTATATGTAAGTTAGTTTTCTAGGTCAGTTTGACTACTATTTAAAATAAATTTCATACTTATAAATATAATTCACCACTTGATCAAAAGTCAATATGAGATTATTCACCATTATATGTAATATATTATCATTTAAGGACTAAATTTTCAAAACATATTGACATAACTACCATATGGAGGTGCTTGTGTCATTTTTTAGCATAATTATCACTCAAATACAACATTATCACCCATAAAATAGCAAATATGTCATTTGGTAGTCAATATCTCATTCGACAGTGTTGTTGTCATAGGGCACATGGTGTCGAGTGACACCTATGTTGTTGAGTGACACCTATGTTGTTGACTAACATCAATGTTGTCAAGATAAATGTTTCTAAATGATAATAATGTTGTCAAGTGATAAAATTACTGTTAAGTGACAATAATGATGTCAAAATTCCTCAAAACTATTGAGCAAAACCATATCTATCGAATAATAATAGAATTATTATTTGACATTGTTGTTTTCATATGATGATATTCATGTCATTGAAAAAATAAAGTCCTACCATCTAATAAAATTAATAACATCAATATGTGAGATTTTATATAGCCACACATCATCATACCTTCTATGTTAAGTTACATTTTCCATGTCGATTCGATTTCATGCCAAAGCATCATTTGTTAACATTTGATAGAATTTAGAAACACATATTTAGAAATTCACCCCAAAATATCCATACTCATTAATATTATTAGGAATTAGTTTTTACATTAGTATTTACTTTTGGAAATTTACCTAGAGGTAAATATTATATGAGTGAGAAAATATAATATTGTGTGAGTGAGTTGTTCTCACAACACACATAGATAGATTAGTGCAAGAATAAAGGGATGAGAGATAGATATGAAAGATTTCTGGAGAGATATTTAAGGGACCGAAGATAAGAATTGACTCATTATTATTAGGAAAAAGCATGTTTATAAATATCTCCAAATAATTTGAATAATATTATCCCATTTGAATTATATTTTATGTATTTGATTTTATTATGAAAATTCATTATTTTATGTGTTTAGGTTATGAAAATCTAAACCAGAAATAATATATGATATCAAGAGTAGTTCAATAAAATATGAGAGTCTCTGAATTCATGATCTAATTGTCTATCATCAAATGTTATGGTTTTGATATGTGATTGAGGGATTCTTCATTTCAAACCCATGGTTACCCATCTATAAAATTTGAGATTACAAGTCTAAGTCATATTGGTTTAAAGGCCTCAGATGTATTGAGTGGTGACCTATATATAATTTATCTTGATAGAGCTAACACAACTTTTTGTTCACCTATCAGCTACTTAGATTCCATATTTTAGTTGTACTATCTACAAGTGCACCATATATATTCATGATTTGCAGTCAATTATTCAAGTTTCACATAGATTTTCTTGGATGACTCATTCATTAAATGTTGACCATAATCAATTTGATTAGATGGATATTTTTTTAAAGGTGCAAAGGAAGATTGGTTTTGTATCATATCATTAGTATACCTTCCACATGGCTTCAATATTCAACCCCATCTAGTCAGTCATAGTTATTATTCTATCAAAATATAAAGAATATGTTGGTTTGTGGTAATAATAGTTAAAAGGAATGCACATTATACTTTGAATTCCTAATCACATCTAGGATATAAATAAGTTTGAATAAATCTTGTTAATTGAAGTGAGTTTCATCACTAACAATCTTAGTGATAATAAATCTGCATTGGATTTGTTTGCCATGAAAAACATCCATTTACATGTTTATGATCAACTTGCTTGACATTGAATTTTTATCAAATACATACCATGTTACCAAGATGAACTATATTTCCTCAAATCCCTGTATGTGGTAGTAAACATAAAAAGGCCATAGTTTATGTCTTTCTTGGCCACTAAATCCCTTGACCTTTTTGGACCACCCACAACTTTAGGTTAAGTTTTAAAGTTTATGTTTTAAATTTGCTGAGAATTCATTGTATTATATATCCTTTATATAGTTTAATGCTGATTAACATGTGGTATTATCTTTAAATATTAGGTTAATAATTCATGTATCCATGTCTTTAGTCTAGAGTTGAATCAAGTGGGAGTCAATGCCTAAGAGTCTTCTTAAAAATAAACTCAAAAAGATGTCTTGTGTCATTTTCTTAGCTTTAATAGGTGTTATTAGGTCATTTATAAATGTCATGTTAAGTCATAGTATTATTTGTTGAAAAGTGTTGAAAAAAAAAATAGTGTCTTTAGTCGTGTTGGTCCAAGTCAAATATGTCATCTATTATCAAAAGTCTAAAATTTTACACATATTTTAATGGATGTATTATAACTTTTATGTAATGTCGATATTGTGGAGGAGTTTCATTTCTCATGTAGAAAACCAATATAAATAGAGAATCCATGAGAGTCATTAGAGCACCTCAAAGTCAAAATTTCTAAGTAAGTAGCTTCCTAAAGTTGGAAGAGGAGGAAACAAAGGAAATAAGTCAAATAGAAACCTCTCATCAACCACAAATAATGGGGATGCATAATATATTTATGTCTTATTTTTAGCTATGTTTTTGGTTTTTGAAAATAAGAACATAAGTACATCCATGTTTAAATATTATAATTAGTGAACAATTCCAAATATAATTCCCTGATGTAAAAATATAGTGAAAAAAAGGCACCAGTGTAAAATAGTTCATGGATCTTGAAAAGGTTTGCAGTAGATCTTGAAAACCATTAGTTGTAGATAGTTGATGAGGTTCCTATTCATGTCAAGGTTTGTGGTGAACCTATCTAAAACCATGGAAGAAGTGATCCTTTCTTTGGATCAAGGTCATGATCCAAATAGTTAGGCATGCCATAAGGGAGAGCATACTACAGGGGAGAGTTTGAATGTTTTTAAACCATGTAAAAACTAAGGAGGGGAATGTTAAGAATTATTTTTTACATTACTTTTTACATTTGTATATTTAATGAGAGGTAAATATTATATGTGTGATAAAATATAATAATGTGTCAGTGAGTTGTTTTCACAACTCACATAGATAAATCAATACAAGAGTAAAGGGATGAGAAATAGATATGAATGATTTCAGGAGAGAGTTTTAGGGGATCAAAGATAAGACTTCATTATTTATTCTTAGGATCAATAATGTGTGTAAATATCTCCTAGTCATTTGAATAATATTATCCCATTTGAATTATATTTTTTGTATTTGATTTTATTATGCAAATTCATTATTTTGTGTGTTTAGGTTATGAAAATATAAAATGAAAATAATAAATATACGGGCCACTAAAATTTACCCTACCTCAATGTCCTTATCACTGCTTCCATTTTACATGTAGAGTTCGTTAAATCAATTAAATTCACTATATTGTACTTTCATTTGAGCTATACAATTGATATTTTGTGATCTCAATGTCCATGTCACAACTCACCCTTGCACTATATTTGGATCATAACTAACCTCCAAATTTCACTCTTTAAATATCCAAAGTTCATACCTATACCTATTTTATTTCTAATTTTTCATAATGAAGCATCTTTACCAAAACAAAGTACCAATAGGAAATATGGTTGCATTGATACACAAGTGTACTCCTTATTTGATTTATTTACTTTTTAAGCATTTAAATTATTCAATTTAATATGACATGCACTGATTTAAAATGTAACATTATCTTTGTTACATGTCATACACCATCAAAAAAATTCACCAAGGCTCAAGAAAAGGCAAAGTGTGTTGTACACACCCATGTACAGATTTCTTTGCTTTAACCTAGTAATTTAATCCTTATGAATTACTAGATTGGGGTCAGGGAGAGGGAATGTAGAACTTAAAATATTATTTTATATTAATTATTAGTCTTATACACTTGAAAAATACAAATGAGGGCTTTACCCTTGAGTCCTAGACCTTCTTATTGTTTAAAGGCTTGCATTCACCATCACATTGTACCTAAATACTTATCTTATAATACAAATATATAATTATGATCACTCAAATCATTTGTACAAAAAATAAAATAAAAATATGATATATATCCTTCAATTTCAATTACATACCTTCAACAGTTTTATATCCTAGTGAACTCTTGAGTTTTGGTTGGGACACTAACATTGATGGTAGTGTAAAATTTCCTTATCAAGTTTTCCCAACTCAAAAGCAATCAAATTGAAAATATTCCAAAGTGTATGGGTTGGTATATTTGTCTTATCTAACTCTTTTATGATATATATTATAAATCTATATTATAATTACAAAACAACTACCATTCATCATTATCAATCACACATGTTATAAATACCAAAAAAGTAGTTATTCAAGCTCATTCAAACAATTGCATAACTAAGTTCTACTTACCTATTTTTCCCTATTTCTATAACAATCATAAGAATAATCATATTAAAAGTTTGAAGCTTCCAAATAACATCAAATGAATGATATTTTTCAAGTTATAAGCTAGATCATTACATGCATTTTCATATAACATATTTCACCCTTGTGCACACACACAAAACCACACTCAGGGGAGAGCTAAATATATTAGAGGCCCTCCTTAGAGTATTGGATATGTAGGAAACATTCATTGAAAAAGAGGTCCTTGAGATCAGCTTAACTTCATGAACCCATTTACCCCTTTTTGGCAAGGTGACCCAACCTAAGGTGAAGAACTAGGGTTTAATCTATGCAAATTCATGTAGATCCTATGTGCATGATCATGATACATTAGTATAAAAGATACAAAAAACCCTAATATGAACATGCATTATTCCTAGTATAAAAGAGACAAAAAACCCTAATATGAACATGCTTTATTCCCTAGTATATTCAAAATTACAAGAAGAATAATTACATTGAGATTTAAATAAAAACATCAATACAAGTGTCTATAGGTTGATGTAAGTGTCTAGGTATCTATAAATAATATTTCCATAATATGATGACTAGATCATGAGCATAAACTTACATGATTATACATCTACACAACTCATATTTTCCTACACATGTATAAATAATCTTTCTTTTATCCCTTCATTGTATTACAATTATCTAAATATCAATTAGCATTGTACTTTCCATATTTAATAATTTACAAGCTTTACTATGTTTGTGATATATGACCAACTTTAAATGGATTTATGTAGAATAATTTATTCATCCATTTGATAATACTTTTCTAACCATTTACCCTAACACACCAATCATAGAAAGGGATAAACAAAATTTTGTGACTATACCATGAGATCTTATGATGTCTCATTTGTTTTTATACATTGCATGAATGTTTTGACAGGTGTAATGGTTGTACACATGAAAAGTGTTGAAATAAAGAAGTGGGAAAAAGAGGTTAAACATTGACCCAAAGTTTGTAGATATCCTGAACATGACATATTTTCCTTGTATTTAGTGATAATGTTACTATCTAAATGTTATGTTATTATATTACATCATGCTTTGTAAAACTATTCATGTTGATTTCTAGATCATGCAATATGGACCACATAACACCTAGATGAAACATTCCATTGCATTAAATATTTTTATTTAAATAATCTCAATAGAATACTTAACAAGACTCAAATTTAATGACTTTTTGAGAAATCCAAATTTAAAAAATCTTAATATCATTTTCTTGTACTTTTATTAGCCAAGAATAGGGTGCCTCAGATAGAAAAACCATTGAGTGATTTGAGAAAGTTGTCATAGCCATGTTTTATATCTTCAATGTTATTCTAGGGAGAAGTTGAAATGAAATTATAGAGTGGAAAAATGACTCTCTTTGGTGGGCTACAAAAGGAAACAACCTTTTCCCTCTTTTATGGAAATTATTCAAGCATTTTCACATTATTTTGACTACAACATAATTTAAAGAAATTGATATGTTATATATGTGAATAAACTTGCATGTGTTTTACTTGGATAAAATGGGAAAGGGATTGGTTACTGGAGATATTTTTGAGAAATCATTGATGCAAAAGAAATTATAGTCTATAATTAATGTCAATGTCTTCCTCCAAGTATATGAGTATCCTACTCAATAGACATGTTACATATTGTCACAAGTTATGCATATAGACGTCTTCCTCTATGAATATGGGTATATTTATTAGCCTATGGTATGATTTATAGAATATACCATTTTATATGTATCATGCTTAATACTCTTGTTTTCTTATAAATTATACATTTTATCCCTTCACACATTTTATCTATGTATCTTACTCAATAGATTTGTTTTTTTCTACATCATATATTTTATCTCTTCATACATTTTCATCAATTTCATTAATAACCCATACATGGTTGGTATTTTGTGGCCAAAAAAATTGAGGCCTTAAAATTATAAATCCTTCTTCCCCATGTCTACATCCTTATGTCAATGTGCTAGTCTATTTTCAGTCACATTTTAAGCTTGGGGATTGATGAGGGCCATAAATCTAGATAAAATCTTATGGTTGGGTGGTGAGAACCACGCTTCTTGTCTATTGATATGTAATTTATGAAAGATATTATGCATCCATGAAAAAATAATATTGCCTATTTAAATTAAAAAAAACTCTTTAAGTATGGAGTGAAATGATTATGTTAATAGTTTAAAAGGAATTTATTGTTGAAAGAGTTAAATTATTTTCCTTAATTATGTATAAAATCTTGTACTTTCCTAATAGGGATTGGATCACTACTATATTTATTATATATGTGTTGTTTTCTTAAGAGAGGGAAAGAGGTTTGAATGTTTTATTTTTCATTATGAAGAGAAAGAAGTGTAATTTTCTCTAGGATGTTATTAATAGCTTATATATGAAAAGATTCCATGAAAAAGGCATATGCCATACTTTAAGTGAAAATATAGATTGTAAAGCATGAGTTAATTTATGTTTGAAATTGTTATTGATAATGGGAATAAGTCCTTATGATGTTTTCTTTAAACAAAATTCTAATATATCCACATGTTCTTGATAAAAAATAAAGCTAAATGTATTGAAGGAAAAAAAATTATATTTTGTGTATCTTATACATTGATATTGAAAATGAATGATTAGGTTACAAAAAAATGTATGAGTGGTTGTTATTTAAAAAAAATATATTTTATTCTATTAGGGTTTATATGTGGTTTGGTTGTTTTTGGGATTTACAAAAATTCCTCAAATTTTTATAGGAAAAAAAATTAATTTTTGTACTAATTTGGCCCATATTTATGGATAATTTTATTTCCTATCTTAGTTCATATTTGAACAAACAAAATGAGGGTGTAAAGGGCTCTCTAGTCCTTTTTACATTTTAGATGGTAAATTCCCCTATTTTGGGCTCCGTACTAACTTCGGTTTAGTTGGGAACCCTACTTTGTTCTCTTATGGTATTTATCTTTATAACCTTAGAAATTTATCTTTAGAAGATCATGGACTGCTACTTTGAGGAATAGGGTTATGGTTTTCATGTTACTCCAGGGGATAGTTTTATGATTTGGTGCCCAAGGGTGGGTTAGATTTGGTTGTTTAATAAGTTTATAGGGTTTTTGGAGCAATAAGGAAGTAGTAAGGTTGCTAAAAGTATTATCCTCTTAAGGGGAAGAATTTTTTAGTGGATAGAAGGATTAGGTAAGGGTGACACCTTTCCAGAGCATTTTTAAGATTAGGGTTTTAGTTTGAGAGGGAACCGATTACAAGGAAGTAATTTTTTTCATGGATTATGAATTATGGCTTAGCGTGATCTTTGAAAATCAAGGTTTAATATGTTTATTTAAGAATAATCTCAGCATGGGCTTGGTTAGACTAAGTCAGTTGGTTGGTTAGCTTCTTGGATTCACTATAAAATCCTCTTTTTGGACTCTCTCTGGAATCCATTTTTTGTTTAGGGGATCCATTTCAAAACCCCCTATTCAATTGATTAGGGGTTCCCTTGGGGAGACGAGGTAGTTCTTTGGATCCATGTCCAAAATAATTTGTGGATTCCATGTAAAATCCATCTACTATCTATTTAATGGATCCCTCTTTGAGTCCTTATTCAAAGGGCCTTATTGATTTTCTCAGTTTCAAGCTTCATTGTTGAATATTGGAGGTTGACACTACTATTTATGGAGCAAGGTGGGCATGCTAGAAGACTTTGATGTTCTCTTCTTCAAGCATATTTTTTATGTATTTATTTTATCTATTTTATGTTGAGGCAGATGCCTAGCTTCAGTGTGTCCTTTGAGTCTATCTTCCCTTCCAAGGAGGACTTAAGCATGAAGATATTGGTGAAGATGATTACGAGGGGTCTGGTGCATGTTTCTAGTTTACTCTAGTTTCTATTTATGACCTCAGTTCTTAAGTTTACTCTCTAGTGTGATTCATGTCCCTATTGGTTTTATGGATGCCCTAAGGAATCCTTCTACTGTGGTTTCTCTAGAATCACTTTAGATTCCCTTGGGGAGACCTGGGCCACCCATTGTGTCTAGGATTACTATGGATTTCCTAGGGAGTCCTATCTTAGAGAGTCTCTTGGATTCGCTAAGGAAACCTTCTCCAAATGGTTTTTTTGTGTATCTCAGGTGATCCCTTCTCCATAATGTTTCATGGATTCTCATAAGATTAATTTACTAGTTGGTATCTTTCTTGGATACTTGGACCTCTGTTTGTATCTAGGCTAGTTCCTGATCTAGCAAAAATTAGGTGGTTGGTTCTCAATCCAGTCAAAATTAATTGCGGGAGGATTGGGCCTCTTTCTTCATGAGTCTAGGCTAGTTTTTGGTCCAGCAAAAATTGGCAGGTTCCCACACCAGTTATAAATGGTTGTTTCTCTTCTATTTCTTATTTGGTTCTTGATCCAGTTAAAATTAGGGGTGGGAAACCTAGGTCTCTTTTTATAGGAGTCCAGGGTAGTTTCTGATCTAGCTAAAACTAGTTAGTTCTTACACCAATTAAAAGCAGTTGTTACTCTTTCTTTGTTATTGGTTTGGCTGCCTCTTGGGACCCCGTTGGGTCTCTTTTTCTTTGATTTTATCTTGGTTATTGTCTAGCTGGTGCTGGGATGGTTGGTTTATTTTGGTGGTCCTTCTGAATCATAGTAAGCCATTTCTTTGTTTCTATCTTAAGAATGTTATGGAGAGACCTGAACCTCCTATTATGTCTAGGACTAGTTTCCGTGCTAGGCATCAAATGTGGGTTTACCCTTAGTCTGAACTTGTTTTTTTATATAGGTTTTAGCAGATTATTAGTATTTGGCACTTACCCATGTCTGTAGGGAAAGAGAGAATGTTTTTTTGCATATTTATAGGGACATTGATTATAGTACTACAAAACCATGCTTACAAGATTTCATATCGATACCATGTAGTCTTTGTACTTTGTTATGTATATGCACACCCCCACACATCAATGTGAGGCAAAAATGTAGACACCTAAAAATGGCCTTCAATAGAATATTGTTAGTTGTTAAATTGCACAAGTTTATAATGTTTGTGTACTTTCCAATTATTGGTCGCATTTAACCATTATTGACACATTTTTCAACTTCTGATCTACATTATCTTATCCCCCTCCAGTTGTTCCTCTCTCACTTACTTATTTCTTCCTGCACTAGACTTTATGTTAGGAGTGTTATTAATGCTCGTGGGCCTAGTAAGAGAGCTAATGGATTTCTTGGGATCTTTAGTGTAGTCCCCTTCGATAAATATCCACATGATCCCTTGATCTATATTTTAATTTTTTTTGTTCATTTCATGATGATTTTAGTGGTAATAAAGTCTTAATTTGAATTAAAATTATCATTTAATATAAATCAATTGTAAATAATTTATTAATTAACACATTGACCATTTCATAGAGACTATATTGAGCATTCACATACATTCTAGAGAAATTAAATAATTATTAAAATATTCATTATTATAAATAAATTCATGCTAGAAGAATCATTAAAAAAAGAAAAACATACACAACACAATAAAAAAAGTTTTGTATATTATTGGAATTGTTCCATTTATATAATTTTATTCTTTTTGATATTTTTATTTTCTGTCTTTCAGATACATATTAAAAAAAACAAAACAGAGAGACGTTACATATTATATTATGATAATATAAACTACAAAATACACCGTTTATTCTACTTGACAGTGGATAGAAACAGCGTCAAACATCCTGCACGACACGCTTCCTGCTGTATTATCATACAACCTTGCGAGTAGAGTTCAAAACGGTCCATTCGCTTGTGACGCCGCAGGCAGTGGTGGAGTGGCAATCGTATCCGCATGACAACTTCCAAAACACCGTCTCCACATAATGAGATTTGGAATAACTTGCCGGCACGGTTAGCACGCGGTTATTATCCGGCATATAACATACTGCGTTGCTCCCATCGGAAAAGTTTACCACCACTGCTTTGTATTCGTATCTTACTCCTTTCGTCAATGTCTTTTACAAAACACACAACAAAAGAATTAAACCATCAATACACTCAGCAAACAGAACAGAGTATTTTGAAGAAAATGAATAAACATACTGTAGAGGAGGCCCATGCATCGCCAGGTGTCCACGTCATGTTCTCCACGTTTCCAACGCTTCAATTGCCCAGTTCGCCACTGTTGCCGATGATCTTGAATACTTGCCCGAATTCAGCATGCTGCACCATTACAAACGTTACGATCACATCTTCGCCCTGCAAACACCCCCAAATATATACTGTTAATACTTTGGACTACGACTTAAATTATAATTATGATCGCAGACAGGAGATAGGGAGTTTATGCTTATATACCGAAGCAGAGGCTGTAAGAAGGCTCAGCACCACGACAAGCAGGAGCAGCGGGGCGAGACTTTTGACGCAGGCAGCCATGGCTTGTTTTTTCTTTGCAGAGACTTCAAACAATCAATGAAAGTGTGCTGTGGAAAATTGTGAGGGGAAATGGGCTTTATATAGAGGGGATAGCCATGACTCACGAATATAAAATTTGGGCAATAATATGTGGCCCTTTCGGGGCTGGGAAAGGAAAATGAAACGTGCGGCCCTTAATAAGGCGGCTCAGAGTATGACACTATTTAAGTTATTATTTACCTTAAAATACAATAAGATTTTTAGGCAGGCTTATTATAAGATTTATTGGCAGGCTGTATAGATGTGAAATTTTGGGAGTTGTAAAATATCTGACAAATGTTCAGAGATATTAATTTAAAAGTTTTTATTTTAATTTTTTTTATTATTTTAATAATAATAATTTTGTTATATATTTTTTATTTGTTTATAAAATGTATCAATTTAATTATATTATTTATGAAATTTGAAAAGTTTTTTTTAGTAAAAAAAATTTAAATTTAAATTTTAAAAAACAAACGATTAAAATATATTTAAAATTTAAAATCAAAATTAAAAATAAATGTATTCATAATACACGGCGGCCACTGCAACTCTTGTAAAATGCTTGTTAACATATATATATATATATATATATATATATATATATATATATATATATATTCCATTATAAACTTTAATTTTTAAAAGACAATATCAAAAATTCGTAATAAACAAAGTCAAATATAGAATTTAGTTTTTTTGTTTAACTTCTGAAAGACAATGTTAGAATAAATAAATGAAATGAAAAAAATCATCACAAACAAGGTCGAACGTCAGATTTTTTAGCTAAGCTCACGTAAAGAACTGTGTAATTGATTTTGGACATATTACCGTTTGCAATCTGTCATCAAAATACAGGGGAAAAATACATTGAATCCAAACGTCAATAAAAATTCTGTTAAGAAGATATTTTCACATACCTTATCCTGCTACCGTCAATTCTGAAAACATAAGAAATACATATTTTCAATTGTGGAAACATTTTTTCCAATTTGTAATCATAAGAAATACAGTCATTTATTTTGCCAAACTTTATCTTGCTACCGTCAAATTCTGGAAACATAACAAATACAATATTTTTCGATTGAGGAATCATAAGAAATACAATCGTTTATTTTACTTTAGTGCTGCGATACAAGTTACAATTAGGAGTCGTAAAGTAGTGTATATGGATTAAGATTGTTTGAGGGTTTTCAGTTCCACACTGACACAGGTTTCGACTACATTGCAGGTAATGTTTTTCACCATGCTGGTTAAATTTTGCCAGATCGATTCGTTTTAAAGCGATCACTGGATTTTTAAACAAAGTTTTGTTAAATTTGCTTTTAAATACTTACTGTCAATAGACGGTTGTTATAGGTTGCGTCGAACAGAATAGTCACACTAGTCGCTTAGAATGACTCTTTACGAGGTTATAGGGTCCCGGGCAAACGTGAAATTTCAATTTTATCCTCCCTGTCAAATCAAAATTTGTTGAATGTTCCTTAAAGATGTTTCCCATCTGGGTGATCTCAAGCTTGTGGTCATTGAGGTGCTAATGGTAGTGGTTGGGATAGTGGCAGCATAGATATTGTAATGATAGCGGAGAGAGTGGTGCTGGCCACTCTAAGTGATCTACAACATCGTAAGGGATGTTCTTGCTTTTTGTTTTTACTATTTTTCGTATCAGAAAGGAAGAAGATGGTTGAGATTCTGTCGTAATCTGGATGGTCACTCATCGCCTCCTCCTCTATCCTTTATAATTACTCTTACTACTTAGTATGGAATGTGCATTGTGGCTTTGTTTAATAACTCTTTGGTTTCATCACTTTTTTGGTTGAAATATTTTTTCATAATTTTGTTAGGTTATTGATGTAATCTCTCACAGCACTAATGTGACTTCTTCCACTCAGTTTTTTATCTAATATATTTTTGTATCTTATTTTTTAATATAATTAAACTTAAGTGTGTGTAAAGAGAGATGCTACTTGTAATACAGGGTTGAGATTTGACGCCCCTGTCCTAATTACATGCTGAATATTATTAATTATTTGAACATATTTCTCACCATCCTATAATATCACAGGGTCTTATTTTTACCTACCAAAACATGGTACTATAAATTTCACTTAAACAAATATTTTTATCTAGTGAATAAGAACATTTGACAAAACATATAACTTAATAATTCTAAAATTTTGTAATTAAAAATTAAAAAATATTATTTTATATATTCTCATAAAATATTCTTATATCAATACAATGATAACAATCTTCTTTTAATAAAAGTCTTCCAATACTAATAGGTTTGAGAAACTTAATTTTTAATTAATAAAAATTAATTCATTTATATGAACATAATAATTTGAAAAAAGATAACATTATGGTATAGTATGCTCCATAGCTTATGGTAGAGTTAACTGGGAGTTGGGAGTAGTCTATAACCGTTTCCTGCTCCTGAGTTTTGAATCGTTTTGATCCCTGCTTGATCCATGAGGGCCATTGTGCTTCGATCATTGGATGAGTCGGAATGAGCCTGACTGATCCTCGTAGTATCCCGGAGATGGTGGGTGTTTGGTGCGAGTTTGGCTTTGATGAGCCCTTTGTTGTTATTCAGCATGTGTTTTTACGAGGGCCATGTTTCCGCTTCTGGTCAAGTTTCATTTGGTTTTCGTTCGGATTTGCGTCTTGGTTTTGCTCAATGCATCCTGTACCATGTTTGGTGGTCTTCAGTTCTATGGGGAGTCTGATTGAGCAAGGTTTTACACCCCATATAGACCTTTTGGACTTTAAGGGATACTTCTCTTCCGGTAATTTTTTGGCCTCTTTCGTAGGAGCCTGGAGATAGGTTTGGTCCTTGTGTATGGTGCTTCGGTCCACACTTGTGGCTTTTAGCGTGGCAACTTGGCTTATGACTCAATTGAAGCGATGTGGGTCTCTTTATCTGGGATGATATTGGTTTTTTGATTTCCAAGCAGACTGTAGGGGTCTCAGATCCGAATGGCCGTTGGGGTTCTTGTTTGACGATTTCTGACATTCTTTTTGCCCTTTTGGGAAATTCAACACTCGTATTTGCTCCATGGTCTTGTTCTTTGGAGTCTCTAGTTTCTGAACTTTGAGGAGGTGGCTTCATATGTATTTTGGCCTGCTTTGGGAGATGTAAGTTTGGCCGCTGTTTCATCTTGGATTTGAAGGCTTCTACAGTTGTTTCTTCTTGGTGCTCGCTGTCTTAAAAGTTCTCTCTAGCGATTTATTTCATGTTTTAGCTACGTTAGTGCATAAATATGATCTATAAGGGTCTGGGTGGCCTAATGTTGCAAATCTGGTTTATTTCTTGTTTCATTATTGCTGGTAGGGGGATTCACCCCAGAACTTGTCAAGACCCTAGTTTCGCTTGTGCGGTTACTGTTTGGGGGAACCCACTTTAGATTTGGCCAAAACCCTCAGTTTGGTTGGACTGCAAGATGGCCGAAGGATGTTTATCGAGACAAATACAATTTGTGCTCATGGCTTTGCAGATCTTTTACTAATACTCTTTACTTAAGACGACTAAATTTTTTGGGGAGCATATTTCATTCAGGTTGGAGGGATCCTTATAAAACCTTTTTAAGGATGATCTTAGAAGGATTTATTTTAATTTTTCTATCCCATTCCTGGTTTAGGGAGCCATTCAAAGCCCTCAAGATTCCTTGATATTGTGTTTTCGTTGTTTCTTTGTTGTTCATTCGTTGTTTCGTTGTGAGAGCTTACATGCACAACTAGATTTGCTTTGTGATGTAGTTGTTTGGTTTCAGTTCAACTAATATTATTGTAAATATTGTCTTGCTAAGGCCATGATTGCTTGTTTAGGTTCATGGGAGCTTGTCAAAACCATTTGAAATTATTTTTCTGTGAATATTTAGATTTCTCTGTTTCATGCTAGGCATTTGTAGAGGCATTTCTCAAGAGCCTTCAAAGTAATATATTTTCTTCTCCATTATATTAGGTTGTGGGTCCCATCAATATTGTCATATCCCATTTTTTATGTGTGTATAATAATTACTTACTCATGTCATCATGGTGTGCCACATAAACTTATGTGGTTAAACTTGTGATGTTTATTTACTATTGAGTACTTGTATCCATTGTGTAACTTACTAACTACATTCTTAAGATAATTATTATTAAGCATTATACTTTTATGGGATTTAAAATGGTTAATGATATGCACATGGATTTAACATAAATTTGACATGGAGTTATGCAGGACAAGTAAACAATTTTGCAAGTGACACAACAATACGTTAATACTTTAATATTATTGTGTGTGTATATATATATATATATATATATATATATATATATATATATATATATATATGGATTTATTAATAGTTAATGGGTCTTGTCTTCGTGTGTGTTTGCAACATATATAACACACACTAAGACAAGACCCATTATATATATATATATATATATATATATATATATATATATATATATATATATATATATATATATATATATATATAAAATGGGTCTTGTCTTAGTGTACGTTTGCAACATAAGTTGTTTTGGCCTTGCAGAGAGAGAGGGTATCATGAAGAAGAGTTGGAATATATAAGGCGTCAAGAAATAAGAAAGAAGATGTGTTGATTGCATGAACCAAGTATGGCACAAGAATTTTATAGACATACTAGCTATAGTTATTACCTTTTTTACCAACCCTCTTTCACTATGCTAGCTTTGTTTAATCAACCAAGTCAAGATGATTGCGTGCATGAAATTAGTATGCTAAATTAAATATGGTTGCCCTTTATGCAATAATTGAAGGACTATTTTATGGTTGCATGATTAGTGAGGTATTCACCATATCTTTAGATCATAAATAATTATTTAAAAATAAAAATAAATAATAATATAAAATTTTTCTAATAGATTTTTTAGGTTTGAAAAGACTCCAACTTAGCCTTGGATGTGCATGACCATATAGAAAGAGGCATTAAATGATTTAGGTTGAAAATATTTTACCATATGG